>APFE031013677.1:288986-304730 GCA_000404065.3 Pinus taeda
ACAACTCATTGAAGATGAGGGTGTGTTGTATCATCCAGGACCAATCAGGATAGTTCTCCTTGCCAGTGAGAACTATTCCCACCATAGAGATGATTGAATGCATTCTGTGAAAAAAATAGCTTCTGCTGATAGAATAATACTTCTAATGGCAAAAAAAATGTGCTTTTGTGGAGGGAAAGAAAAACTTTTGCTGCTAAAAAAAATGATTCTAAGACGAATGCTGATCACCACACATATATCACTTCTTGACAATATGCTGTATTGGAAGAGAAAAGTCCAGATTTGTAGACGGCCATAAATTATATATGCAACCATTCACTTGACACCTATCTGCGAAAACAAACATCACTGCCCATTCAAAAATATATGCAACCTAAAATTTGCACAAACATTTCTAGAATCCATGAGCTCGTTAAATGTTGGCCACAAAACTTAAAATGACATCATACAGGCCTCCTCCATTCACCACAGTATTTCTAAACTATGCAGACAGATTCATTCTGAACACATTCTGCACGTTAATCTGGGTCCTTCTAGCAGGCTCACAAACATTATAATTTTAATCGTGAAGCATCCTTGTGGTTATCATATTTTAGTTGACACAATCCGAGAGAAGCAATATAATTGAAAAGTACGGGATGTGTCAAATTGCAGCTAAACTATGAATGTTTATAGGGAATGCATAGTGAGGCCCCCCGTTAAGAAACTTGTCTCCAAATATAAGATTTGCAGCTTTTGTGGGATGATATTGTCATGCTACGAACTCGTTAACACAACTCAGTGGTACAAGGCCGCACCAAAAAACAGCGTTTCAAATATTAATACAGCGTTTCTGGGATGGGTGACCTCCTGGGAAGTCCTAGTTACCAGGTGCAAGCCCCGGAAGTGATGATTGATGCTATGTGATTTGTTCTCCACATTTCACTAGTTTCAATCCCACTTCTTCACCCCTGTGAGCATCACCCGATGCAATGAGTGCTAAGTGAACTATTCAAAAATCATGAGAAACTAGTCAGTTACGACTACCTCTCATGGAAATGGTCATACGTTTGAATGACTTACTTAACGTAGTTGAATCCCAAAAATGATATCTAATATAATGCACTGCGTAATCTCCCATACTTAAATTAATACAGCGTTTTCAAAACACAAGTGTCAGGCCTCCAGCGTTTTGAATATTCAATGCAATGACAAAGTGTAAATACCAGCATTCAGTTAGCAGCATTCAGACATTTGTAACATTTTTCTCATGTGTTCTACGCTAATACAAAACCATACTAGCATTCAGCAGCTCACCAACAAAGTTTCAAGGTTGTTCAACGCACCAACAGCGTTCAAACGCACCATACGCATAGCACACCAACGCATAGCAGACCATCGTGCATACGAGACTCACGAAACGTTCACCATGTCAGGCAGAAAGCAGTGGACAGAGAGCAAAAGGAAATGGACAGAGGACAGAGGAGTTACAAGGCACACTAAAAAGGAACATGAGACCTGTGCTCTGATACCATGTCAGGCCAGGAGTAACTCCAGAAAAACTTATTCATTTATTCCATTAGGTAGCTATTTGTTATATACATGAATGTGACCGCTCAGTTCATCTTCTTGATGACTGTTCACATTCAAATTCTCCCAATCGTTGAGGATTAGGTGTCAACCAAGATAGGATGGAAGGTGCTTCCAACTATGTCATATGGAAGACCAAATTCATAGCTCTTATGGAGGAATATGATCTCAAGGCCTACATCACTAGTGTTGTAGTTGTTCTTGCTAACAACGGTCAAAAGAAGTACAAAGTTGAGCAGGGGAAGGAAAAGAGGCTCATTCTCGATGGAGTTTGAGATCATGTAGTCTCACACTTGCAGGGAAAATATATAGCCTGTGTTAAGGGATAAATTCCCCTAGGGTCTTAGGTTAATACCCTAGCAGATCAGAGGTTATCTACGTAGAGAAACACACATTCCATACAACCATGATGCTAATATAAAGAAATTGAATGAAATGAGGTGCACCTGGGAGTCCTTCATTTGGGAAGATCCGGCCAGGGTCCAAACCCTCTTGGAGTTGCTTTTGCTTCGTCAACCTGCAAAACAATCAATTCAAGAAAGTACAGCAGTATATGGACTAAACATCATAAGTAAATCATCTTCATAGTATATTGAAAGGTAGTTAGTTATGCAATTAGAACAACCATTCATATATGAACCATAACATGGATATCATAAACATGAAGAAGATTTATATCAAGAACAAAGACAAGTGTTTCTTTTATTATAGATAACTAAAGTACAGAAAGGAATAATTTCACTTGAGTCATCCTTTCGCGGGCTCCAAGCGGAACTGCCTCTGGATTCATCCAATCTAAAGCCTTCAACAAAATCCTTCCATGACTTACTCCATGATATCTCAAGTAGTAGAAAGACATCATCACACAAGGAAATAAAGGTTTCCTATAAATGGGGGAAGTGCAGGAGGCACAAGGATCTTCAGACCTAGTTAGGGAAAATCTCAGCAGAGTGATATTTCTCTCTCTTCTCTCCTCCTAAGGCATTCCCATTGAAGCCTTTTTATACTTCTCCCAAAGTAGTTTTTTAGTTGGGAATTCATTGGGAACAGTTGGGCCACAAGCACTAATAGGTAATCAACATGTGAAACTCGTGATCTCCACCCGAAATTAAGGAGATTTAATTTTTTTAAGTTTTTTAAGACATATACGTGGGTTGGGTATACACAGACCCACGTACACACGCGTTTAGCTCAATGCAATGTCACGTATAGGGAATAAAACACTATTTTTCAAATTTTGGACTAGGTTTGGAAGAAGGGGTTGCCCTAGGCCATGAGTGCAGCATCACAAACATCAAGAGTGAAGTTTGGAGCTATAACAAATGCCCCCTAATATATGAGGTCAGAAGGGGTACATGATGGCCGAAATGTATTAAGCAAGTACATGGAAAGGAAATCTATCAAAAACTGAGAAGGATTTCACCAACGTTCAGCTTGCCAAGCCACAAAAGGAGATCAGAAAGAAACACTGTCTAAAGCAAGCATGCCCATGCTCACAGAAAGTACAACATGTCCGCATATCAAGTACAAGTGGATCCACTAAGTATAAAAGACTGGAAAATACATAATGGATCATCTGATCATAATTGAACAAGTACATGTCTGAATATCACATATAAGAATTTCAATGATGCTGAAGGATGAAGCGGATCACTGATATCAAAGACTGATCCCAAAAAGTACCAAATGAACATGATGGAATAAGATGGTACTACACTACAAACTTAGGTGCCAGCCTATAAAATGTCGCCATGAATGACTGCAACATATAAGGTAGAGTGGTATCAACTAGCAGCAATAGGAGCAACTGTCAAGAGAACCAATGAATGCTGATGCAACCTGAGGTCTTCACCGACCATTGTGGTACATTTCTACACCATGGGAATAAATGATCTGAAGTTGACCATGTGAGAAATCGTTTGATTACCGGTCATTGATGTATACCGTTAACAAACGCGAGACTACTCACCGATAATGATAATGAGTGTCAAGGTATCCAGTACAATCTAACAAGTGTGAATAGATGAGTTGAAGTCGAACACCTGTAAGAATCTATCAATCAGGAGACGATGATGGTTTCCCACTGTCGATAGTGAAGGACCTACCACTAATGACTGCAAACCCCAAGGTACTGCCAAATGGACTCTAGATCTTTGCCCCAAAGCAATAAGTCGAATTCGATAGGGAAAGATCCACTAGAAGGAAGGCATTAAGGCATCCTTCATCAATCTAGCGTGAGTGTAACCTGTAGGCCAATAATGTGGAAGGAATCAGACGAAAAAGATGTAGTAACTAGACCGAAGCATGTTTCCGACGTACACAAGATGTGTCTATTGCACGACAGAAACCCTTTGAACCAACTAATAATGAAAGATGACACAGAGGCAAGGTATCCACCAATAGGGTCAAATGGAAACCAAGATGTTGCATGAATCCCAATGTGTGATAATGTAAGGTGATGTCGAACACAAGGGAAACCAATCAGTCAAAGACCCATGATACTGATCGATGCTGAGCATAAGGTGACCTATCAATAATGAAAATAGGGCCAGGGTGTAACTCTAGGCCTATCCTCAGAGAAAGATGTCGACGTCGATAAGGACAAGACCCACCAGCAAGAAGTCAATGGAGACCTTCTCAAACTAGCATGAGTAAAGGACCAATATAGCTGATGTGATGATAGACATGATACTGACAACTAGGGATGGCCGACTAAAAAATGAGTCAAGAGACACCGCAGAGAGGCCGACTCAAGCTAACTTCCCTTGAACAAAAGCACGACTCAATGTGACTATGTGGCAGCATATGATGACTCTATATAAGCTCGTTGTGCAGGAGGCATGAATGAACCCTCCATATGATTGGAAGAGATAACCAATCAGGGGAGAACTGAATCAATAACAAGGTTAAGGCGTACCTAAGTCAAACTAAATCCCACCCAAATAGGGGAGACTTTGTTTTTGAGTGCTTTGTTCAAGGGTGACATGACTGACTCTAGATGCCAACAATAAATGGAAATATTGTCCCGTTCCCGCTCTTTTTTAGAATATATAATTTTTTTGTCTTTTTCTTTTAAGATGGAAAAAAAAATAAAAGAATGTTATAGTACATCAGAAAGAACGAGTATCAATGAAGAAGATGATCTAGTTCCTAGAATTAGAACAATCCTATGCTTAATGCAGGGAGGCAAAAATGGGTCAAAGACACTCAAAGGTGTGTTCCTTCCATGGGTCAAGGTGTGTCAAGTTGCAGAAGTCAAAGGTATGCGAGTTTGATTTTACAATCATCATGGTCAAAAGTTGGCTTAAACATGAGTCCAAGTGAAGTCGACTCAAGGCCAAAAGGTGCAAAATGGTCAAAATGCAATGCAGTAGTACAACTCAACACAAAGGAGCCTCTAGGGTATAAGGCTAGAACGAAGCGAAGAAGCAAAGAGGAATGAGTCTTCATCACATAAGTCATGGCGGGACTACAGAGGACTCTCGAGCCTACTCAGATTGGAGCAACATGGGCAACAAATTTCAGTGAGGTGCTAACTACAATGCCCATGTAAAGGATGGCTTCTACCATCATGTCATGATTTAAACAATCGGCAAGTGAAAGTGGTTTATGAACCATAACACGATGGGATTGACCCTATGGAAAATGTATCAACAAATGGAGGCTAGTATACATAATGCAATGGAAAAATGGCTTCCCTAACCTATATGCCAATGAGAAAACGATACCTGCCATGACGGGTCAACAGTCATGGAACCGTCTCGAAACTATCGAAAAAACATCCAAAATGTCCTGAAAATCAAACCATTCTTGACATTCCAAGCTCCCAAGTTAAAAGTTACATGAGGCCAAACAAAATCAAATTTTGAAAAAAATTTGCATTTTGAAAGCCTATAAAATATTTTTTGGACTCACCATTTTCACCACTTGAGTTTGAGAGCAAAGGAGTGGAGCAAAGGAGCAAACTTTTCCATATGCCAAATTCAACCGTTCAAATCCTTCCAAAATCACCAGGTAACCCTTATACTTGTCTTGCAATCAATTGTGACTAGTTTTAAAATTTTTAATTTATATTTTACCGTTGAATTTTTTATCAAAAATCTCACCGCGGCGTATACACAGGTTGGATATATGAAACCCACGTACATGCGATCCCTATACGCGACTGTGTGTAAATGGACCCACGTATACACTGTGAACATTTCAAACAAAACAACTAACGGTCTAAATTCATTTTTTCTTCAGGATGCCAATCACTTGGTGAGAAAAAGAGCATACCACAATGGATGATGAGGTCATGAACGATCCCAATGCTTTGGATGCCTTACAGGGATGTGGTTTGCTAAAATTCTTCAAAATACCAAATATGAAAGAAAACACTCGCTTGCTTGAGATGCTCATTGACTTTTGGAGTATCGAGGATGATTCGTTTATGATTGACCAGATGCCACTCAGGATAGAAGTGGAAGACATTTATTTCATCACAGGCCTTTCCCAAAGGGGATAGGTAGTACATTCTAGGGGCAGGACATGAGGCAGTCTCTCAATCGAGGACTACATACATATATATTGCCCGAGACATCCAAAAAAGGTTGGAAGTCAAATTTCAATCACACATGTGGAGATTTTATCACTGAGGATAATTTTGTTCATTATAGCTAGAGTGAACGGATCAGCTTCTTTGCACCAGGTGTTGTGGCTAGCCATGAGCTTGGTGGTCGACTGTCTCACCACCGTATTTGACTGGTGTACTCCTCTTCTGGCTAGCTTGAAAAGCCAGCTTACTTCCATCAAGAGAGGGCAAACCAAAAACTTTAGATATGAAACAATTTTGTGCTCTTTCTTTTTCGAGAGGGTCTTTGTACTTTGCCCTAGAGTACCAGTTTCAATCAGCACCCCACGAGATCCACGAATGGGTCGGTGGGCTGACTTGATGAAATGTCTAGGAGGTGGGGACATTCCACGGACTACATTTGACGATGACTTCTTCTCCTGGTGGGAGCAGTAGATCATTGCCATAGATGACTACCCTTATGTTGGGTTGGACTTCCGAGGAGATCTCGATCTAGTATTACCACCGACCGTAGCATGGGGCGACATTGGTAAGTGTTTTTTTGATTTTATAGTTTTTTTGTGATTTTTCAAATATAATAATGAACTTTGAAAAATGTTTTTGATAGGATTCAAATGACTAATATGATGATCATCTTCCAAATATTGGGCCAGTACAACCAGATGAATTCCCATGGCATTGACGTCGCGGCCAAGGGGCCGAAGAGGCAGCTGCAGATACAAAGCGACTACTTCACACAGTTCAGTGGCACTTGGAGAGACTAACTCACAGAGTACCGATCGCAGCCATAGAGGATCTTCCTGTAGATATGCAACATCATGTGGTTGGCATGCCATGAGACTGGGTCCACACTCTTAAGTGTGTGAGCAATGCAGTAATTGCCTACTTAGCCACTCATCATGAGCCAGGGCTTTAGATATACTGGACATGATTATGGGCATTTGAGTCCCAATTTTGTATGTTATTTTGGACAGACTTATGTACACTCAAGATGTTTTATGATATATATATATATATATATATAATATATATATAATTATTATATATATATATATATATATATAATGGAATATATAATATATACAGTTCGACTTTTTTGATACTTAATTTATGTGATGAATGATTGGTATGCCAATCTATGCTTGATTAGTGATAGAAATCACTAACAATTATGAGATCTTGGAATGTGCAAATAATTAATAAAGTAAATGATCTTTGCAACAACCTCACCCTTAAATACTGGCGATATAAACATGGATCCCTTACCCGATAAATGTTATTCAATTGTGACACTATCAATTGTGAATCAAGATAAACTAGCAATGAGTCTATTCCGTGGGAAATTGCCTCAGATAGTAAATTAATGATGGCAGTATACTTAGCCATATTATTTGAAGCGGGACAAATGCATACTCCCCTTGATACCATCAACTGACCAATTGGATAGTAGAGTACCCAAGCTGCGGAAGCGAGGTTCCGAGTGTGCCAACTAGCACCATCGGTGAATCCAAAATAGACCAAGTCATCCATCAACACCTGCCATAGTAGACCAAAAAGTGTTGATATCAAAAACTCTTGATGAGATATGTACAAATATACAAAATGTACAAAGAAGCCATTGCCTAGATCTTACTTAAGCAAATTACTTTAGGTAGAGTCCATTTCGGGGCTCCGCCAACTTGTTTCCTTCAAAATCAATTAACTCATACGACCCTTTTCCTAAAACTTGTTTAATTATGAAGGGACCGTACCACATAGGTTTGAATTTTCTTCCCCCCAAGGTGTCCTTATCTTGATCATAGACCAAGACAAGGTCGTCTTCAGAAAAGACTCGAGGAAAAAAAACTTTATCATACTAAGTTTTAACCCTTTTCTTATGAGCCTCATTTACTGTGGCAGCATCTCGACGCTGCTCATCGAGATGTTCCAAGTGAAGGAGGCACTCTTCGAGACTAGAAGTCTCTGGAAGGAGCTCAATAGCTAACTTAAGAGATGAAATTTCACATTCAATAGGAAAGATAGACTCCATCCCATAAACTAACTGAAAAGGTGTAAAACTTGTAGCAGTCTTTACGGAGGTTCAGTATGCCCAAAGAGCCGGATACAACATAAGGTGCCAATTGGACCAATTTTTGTCGATTGTCCTTTGCAGGATCGTCTTAAGAGTTTTGTTCACTGCCTCGACCTATCCATTGGCTTGAGGATAATAAGGAGACGAATGTTCCTGCTGGAAACCTAATTTGAGAGCCAATTCAGACATTAGTTTATTCTAGAAATGACTGCCATGGTCAGTGACAATCTCTCTCAGGATACCGAACCTTGAGATAATTTGATTAAAAAGGAACAATGCCGCTATTTTACTATCATTTTTATAAGTGGGCATGGCCTTATCCCACTTCGTGAAGTAGTCTATGGCCACGATAATGTACTTGTGATTTGTTGTTGAAGGTGGATTACAAGTTGTAAAATCAATACCCCACTTAGTAAAGGGACTAACAGTGACAACGGGAAAAATAAGAGTTGGATGTGCACGCATCTTTCGCGTATAAATTTGACACGGATGACAGCGTTTGACCGCTTCAACACAATCTTTGAAGAGTAAAGGCCAAAAATAGCTGGCACACAAGATACGCTGAGCTGTAGCAAGCCCTGATAGATGACCACCACAAGCTCCACTTTGGCAATCATTTAGCACTGACTCTACTTCCTCTAAGGTTAAATAACACCGAAGGATTGAATCAACCCCTCGACAATATAATGTATCACCAATGATAACATAATTTTTTGCTAGGTGACGTAATTTTTGGCGTTCATCCTTAGAGAAAGTAGAGGGAAACTTCAAAATCTGGAGATTGACAATGATATCTCCATACCAAGGGTCGAGTGAAGAGATGAGGAATAAATTTTCATCAAGAAAATTTTCCTCATAAATAGTATCCTCTCCACAAGGAAGCTCAAAAATTAGCTTGGAAAAAACCATAGATTTCTTAGATTTAGCGGACAAGAACTCGAGATCAAATTCTTGTAAAATGACTATCCATCGATTATACTTGCCCCCAATCACTCGCCTACTGAGGAAAAATTGAAATGGATTGACTGCTGCTAAGACAGAAGTTTTGCGTAGCAAGATATAATGGCAAAGCCACTTGACAGCATGGAAAACTGCCAAGAATAACTTCTCAACAGGAGAATAGCGAAGTTCAGGACCTATCAAGCCTCGACTCAAATAATAAATCACATGCTCTGTGAGAGCATCATCTTCCTAAACGAGAACCATACCAATGGTTGATTCTGTTGCAGCGAGATATAAAAGTAAGTCCCTACCATAATCCGGTGGACTCAAAAGCGAGGCAAAGACTAATGCCTTTTTTGAAGCATTGAACGACCGCTACACAAAGTCGTCCCAAACGAATGGAACTCCTTTCCGTAGCAAACGCATGAACCCTTTAGTGATCTTGGCATAATTCACTATAAACCATCTTAAGAAATTAGCCTTCCCTTGAAGACTTTGAAGTTGCCGAATTGAGGATGGGGGAGGCAACTGAATTATTACCTCTACCTTGAAGGGATCAACCCTAATCCCTTCATTTCACACAATGAACCCTAATAACCGACGAGACGTTACTGTGAAAATGCATTTATGGGGATTCAACCAGATCTTATAAAAACAACATTGCTCAAAAACCAATCAAAGATGACTAGGGTAATTAGTGCTCTTTTGAGAACGAGCAGCAAGATCGTCCAAGTATGCTTCAATGATATGTTTAATGTCGTGGAAAGCATATGACATGGCCCGCTGCAAAGCAGCTCCAGCATTTTTAAGACCAAAAGGCATCTTTCTGTATGAAAAGGTACCCCAGGGACATATAAAAGTTTTCTTATGCTGATCTTTAGGACAGATAGAGATTTGATTATAACCGGAAAAACTATCCATGAAGGAAAAAATTTCATTACCCGCACACTCGTCAATAATCTGATCAATGAATGGCGTGGGGTAGTTATCTTTTGGACAAGCCTTGTTTAGGTCCCTAAATTCGATGCATACTCAGGTTGTTCCTTGCTTTTTATCTACAGGGATTGGATTAGAAACCCAATCGGTAAGAGGAACAGGGTATATAAAACCTGCCTTGAGCAGCTTCTCTACTTCAGCTTTAATGGCTGCTGCTTTCCTAGGATTAATCGGTCGAAGCCTTTGATGAACCGGTTTGGCTTTTTCATACATCTTGATCTCATGTTGAACTATAGAAGGATCAATGCCAGGCATTTATTCATAAGACCAAGCAAATACATCTCGAAATTCCTTGAAAAGGTCGGTGTAAGTTTGAATTTCTTCAGGGGAACATTCGATTCCGATGAAGAGATTCTTTATCACGTTAGGGTTCCTAGAGATGTTTATAGATATCATTTTTGAAATCACCAACATATTACCTTCGGCATGAAAGTGTGCTAGAGCCAAAGGATTTGATACCGTACAAACATCACTAGAAAAGAGCTCGGAGAACCTAGATTCTACTTCCTACAATGGAGGAAGAAAATATGAACGATGGTGTAAGTCTTCCCAAGGTCGATCTACACCCATCATTACTTCTAGGATTGCTTCTTCGGAAGGTAAAACCGTATTTAAGCAGTCCAAGGTAGAGATAGAATCAAGGGTCCAGGCCAGGGCCACATCACCATCTAGCTCCTCCTCAGAAAAAGGAGTAGAGTGGTCGTCTCCAAAGTTAACGATAGATTGATATCTAAGCTCAGCTACAGACATAGGGAATGCCATTCCATTGACTTGTCCTTCAGCCAATGTGGTCGTAGGTGAACGCAAGGTCCAAGGGTCTGGAAAATAATGAGTTTGGAATAACTATTTTCGAGGAGACTCCTTAGATGATGAAATGACATTGATTCTAGCAATAGGAGAGGGAAAATCAAAGGTACCCATCAATGAATAATACATCCCAACTCCTAGATTCTCAATAGGAAGACGAGGGTTATCCACTAAAGGAATAGTAGAGTCAGAAGTTGCTTGAGGATCGACTAGACAATAATCCAATTGATCAACCTTAACAATTTTCCCTTCATGAGGAAAGCAGATGACACTAAACAGAGTCGAAACAACGGCGCCCATTTCGTATACCCAATTCCTTCCTAAGAGGAGATTGTAGTCTAGGTTAGCATCAATGACTTCTACTTCAATATTGACAACCTTCCCCCCAACACATATAGGAAAGGCCAGGATAATCCCATGCGGCTTGTGAGAATACCCATCAAATGCAGTCAGGAGGGTAGGTGAAGGAACATCCGGAGGTGATCCAATCGCCTTCCAGCGTGACATCAACATGACACACGTGGAAGCTCCTTCATCAATAACGGTATGAAAAATGTTAATCTTCCGGTATGTAGACTTTATTTGAAAAGCCATATGATGAGGGAGTCACTTTTTGACATTTAACATGTCAAAAGTGAGCACTAAAGAGTTGGTTGGATCAACTGCCCCAATTGCCGACAGTAAAGCACTTCGTTGAGTTGGACACGACAGGAGAACCTCTAAAGCGGACATGGCGCATGGACTCTGAGCTAGATCCTCAAGAATGGAGTAATTTTGGGTGGCCCTAGCATTAGGATTAATAGTCGCACATTTAGCGGAACCTCTTAGTATCCGTGGTATAGTCTCGACAGGGGGTCGCTCAATATGAAGGTCGGTATTTCCGGGAGCAGCTTTATCCTTGGAAGTTTCAACTTCACCATAATCACGTTACCAAGTGGCCACATGGACATTAGAACCCATCATGAAAACATTTGATGATTTCTCCTCTTCCTGGCTGCCACCTGCGGAGGTACCCGAATTTGAACTCACGGTGGCAAGCAATTGCTACCCTTGGGGAAAAGGGTTGGTTAACATAGCTTGAGAACTAGAAGTCCCTTGCTGCCCTAACAAGCATTGAGCATCCTGAATCTTTGGGCAGAGATGTGTTAAATGGTCTCCACTGCACAACTTGCATGGAAACTTGACTTTCTTTCTGGACTCATTTCTACCACCACCAGCATTATTGTCGGATTTATTTGCGTCAGCCTTCCCATCCTAACTCTTTTTCTTACCTTGTCCTTTCTTTTTCCCATTGGAATTTTGATTTCCTTTGGGGTTATCAAATTGGACGGCATTAATCGAAGAGGGTTGGGAAGATGAAGGGTTAGACGATGTGACCCGGTTGTTAGGAGCAGTTTGCAAAGATAACTGTTGCAATTGACTCAACAAGTTCACCACATTTGTGTCTACCGATCCAACAATACCATCCGCATGGGGACTTGGCTTCGACTTGGCTATATCAACCTTAGACCTAGGAGCATCTGGCAAGATTTTTTATAGGATCCGAGACTGAGAGTAAATTAATTCTAATTGTTGGGCCCCAAAAATAGCTTGCTCCTCAGAATAGACTCTAGACATGGAGACATCCTTAGAGATTTCAGGTCGTAAAGATTTCAAAAACCATTCGAGACAGTATTCTGGAGGGATTTCAGCTTTAATGAGCCTCTTTCTCCATCTCCATTCCTCAATATGATCATAAATGTGAGTTGCCGTATCCTGATGAAAATTGGCCAAAAGTTCAGTTCCGGCATCATAACGGACGGGCAACTGGAAATGATTTAGGAAAATATTACCTAAGTCAGCGAAATATGTAAAGTTTCCCCCTAGCAACTCTATATACCACTTGGCCGTATTACCAATCAAGTTGCGTTGACAAAGTCTCAACCTAATCGAGTCATCAATAAGGGAGTTTGATGAGCACCACAAATGGAATGTGGTTACATGGTCACCTGGATCTTCACCGCCCTTCCCTTCGAATTTTGGAATGTATGAAAGGAGTTTGGTTGATCTGATAATCACCCTATGAGTGACCTCAGTTGAAGATTTATTAAACAAAAGGTATTATAGACTCATGTGCTGGTGTGTGTGTGTTCTGTGTTATTGAAACAACGAATCGATCAGATTGCCAATACATAGAAAATAAGTGGAGAGACAGCAGAGAAATACAATAAGCAACACAAAGACACAAACAATTTTTAATAAGGAGTTCACCCCTATTCTCGAGGGCTACATCTCCGGTCCAGCTCTCAGTGGTGGCCTTGTTTTATTGTGTCTTTTAGCAGAGAATTACAAATACAGGGACTCAATGCGAGTTCTCCTAAAGCAGGTTTTCTTGGCAAGGTGGTTCTTGGATTCCCCAAGTCACTCGGAGTACATAGACTCTTGTTCTTCCTACCAACTTTGTGACCCTCAGTCTACAGTGGAAAGAGCCAAATGTGATGCTCAGTCCGAACAAATTCCTCTATGGGAAGGGTTGAATCTTCAAGCTCTCTGGTGCTTGATTCTGCCTGTGGTTAGCTCGGCCCTCTGTCTCCTCTGCTTAGCTTTACTGTTCTTTGCGTTCAGTCCTCCTCTCAGGGTGCATTGTTCACTGTCTCTCTTGATCGCTCGGACTCCTCTCAATCCTCCCTTTTTTTTTTACTGTCTTTGTTCGTGGCTTTAGCCATTCGATCCCTATGTTTGTTCGGTTCCTCTCCCGCCTACATCGATTCACCTTCTGCAGCTGTGCTTGGAGTTCCCTATTTGGCGTCAGCATGAACGCTCAGGAAGTGGCCACATGTCTCCATCTAACTGGTGCCAGCATGCTTCGTCAGTTCGTTTCTTCCATTACGTCGTGTATGCATTCTTTCTCCACCGTGGTGGTCAAACGGACTCCAAATCCCTTTAGAACACGGCTTAATCCCCTGTCGATTCCTCTTCCTCCATCAGGCACAATCTCAGTCGTCCAATCTGGGCTCCTCCAGATCCAACGTCATACACACATTGAGCGCGGTTGACTTGCTTGGGTGATAGTGCGCGATCACGGCGGTTTTTTTCTCACCTCTGTTGCCACGTGTTGATCACTGAGTGGGGTCACTCCGCTCTCCTCCAAAACCTCTTACCGTTCAAGGGTGCCCTGATCGATACCATCGGTTTTCCAAAGCGTGGGTCCCGCCTTTGTCCTTTAGCGATTTTTGTTTCTCCACCCACAGTTCTCCGGCCCCCAACGCGACCGAGTGCTTAAGGCTTTTCCATTTTAGCCTTGTTTGCCCAACGATGCGTGATTAGCACTAATCACACATCAAAATTGCCTCCTTTTCCTAATCCGGGGCTCCTAGAGGCTGCTTTGACCTCCTACATAGTCTCCATGGGCCTCGATCAGCGCGCTTTGACCGAGGTCCTCGTCGTTCCACATTGGCGGCCATTTCATGGTTCAAGGCGTTCTTTTATCACTGTTTTGGAATTTTCAAGGATTTGTTCAACTCGATACAGTCAAGGTTCTTGACAATATTTTGTGGATCCGATTCGGATCACGGCCTTCTCACTGAAAAAGATTTTGGACCACTAAAAGTTGGTTTTCTTCAAGCATCGACTAAGTGAGGAAACTACTGTCTCACTTGTCCAATCTCAATCCACTTCGCACTGCTCGGCTTCGAACCTTTAAACCCAATTCTGAGGTATTCCACTTGTCCACTGCGCGTCGTCCTCACCTTCCTGTCCAGCACTGTGTCTTCCTGCAACTCATTAAGATATTCAGGTAGTAGGTCGTCAACAGAAGGTAATTAACTCTGCTCTTCAGGGTCCTCAATCATTGAAGGTTCAAACTATCTCAAGCAATCTTCATTCACGACGGAGTAGATGTGCATGTAAGTTGGTAGATCAAGGCGAAAAGCATTCTCACCAATCTTCTCAAGTATCCTGAAGGGTCCATACCTGATAGGTTTTAGCTTTTTACCTTCTCCTTGCATCTTGTCCTTGCTGATATACAGCCAGACTTGGTCTCCAACTTGAAAACTATGCTCCATCCAATGCTTATCATGCCTAGCCTTGTACTTGAACTGGCTCTTTTCCAGTTGTTCCTGTACTGCCTGGCGGATCTCCTGGATCTGTTCAATGAACCTAGTTGCCTTGTCTGCATCACTGCGTCCATCAACCATGGTATCCTTACCAAAGACAAAATCCAAAGGAGACCTTGGTATGAAACCAAAACAGGTCTCAAAAGGATATCTCTGTGTAGAAAAGTGTTTGGCTCTGTTGTTAGCATGTTGCACATAACACAAGTGTTCATCCCAAATCTTAGGGTGTTGGCTGCAATATCCTCTCAGTAACTGGATCACCGTCTTGTTAACCACTTCTGTCTGGCCATCTATATGTGGATGAAAATTTGTGTTATTTCTTAATTTGGTGTCCATCAGTTCCCACAGACTCGACCAAAACTTCCCCACAAATCGGGTGCCTTGATCAGATATAATGGAAGTGGGCAATCCAAAATGAACCCATACATGTTCAAAGAACAATTTTGCAGTTTGTTCAGCAGTAATTTTTTTACTGCAGGGTATAAAAATACACATTTTGTTGAACCTATCCACAACAACATATAGATAATGATGACCTTTCCTAGATTTAGGAAGTCCTCCAACAAATTCCATGGAAACACTTTCCCAAGGGTGAGAAGGAACTGGCAATGGAGTGTACAAGCCTAGTTTTCTATTTTTGGGCTTGCTTTTAGCACACATGGCACACCCTCTTACATATCTAGAAACTGTCT
>APFE031013677.1:309394-341648 GCA_000404065.3 Pinus taeda
CTCATGTTCTTCATCAATAACAGATTGAGCAGAATTACTAGTAGATGCTTCAGAATTCTTACCTTTTATACCTGTGGCTGCAATGATTGTTTCATTTCCCGAGTCTAACCCAAAATCTTTCTGAATAGCTGCATCAATCTTCTTCTTCTTTCCCTCAGACATCTTAGGTCTCAGCTCTGGATGCAGAATCCAACAGTGCTCATCATCATGCCCCTCCTTTTTATAGTGAGTGCATGAAGCTTTGCCCTTTTGTGCAGTATTAGCCTTCCTTGCTTTCCACTTCTGCTTCATTTTCTCCTTTCTCTTGCTTACAGTGGGTTGGGATGGTCCGCCAACTTCTGGATTTCCATTCTTTCCTCTAGCTTCTAGATGGGTAGCTTGTATAGATACCTCATCTATACTAGTGGGATTAAACATGAGGACGATATGCCTCATGTAGCTATGTAGACCACCAATGTACCTCAAAAGAGTCTCTGGTGAGTCTAATGAGATACCCAACATCAATGCTCTCTTTCTGAACTCTTGAGTATACCCTTGTACACATTGCCCTTTCAACTACCGAAGAGTTCGCCAACTCATCATGGCTTGTTGCATGTAGGCCAATGGATAGAATTGTTTTTTGATTGCAGCAACAAATTCACTCCAGACAGAGATGGTCTTACCATGTCTTTTCATATCGGCTTGGATTCTGCCTTCCCACCAAACCAAGGCAGTGCCTCCTAGGCGTAGGCTTGCCAGCTGAATCTTACTATTTTCTGAGTCTATGTTCTGTACCCTGCAATATACATCAATTTTTCTAATCCAATTGTCCAACTTTTCAGCATTTATCTCTCCATCATATATAGGCAAATCAAATTTTACATCTAGCTTAATCAAAGATGCTTTCTTATTATGCATAGGGCTATTAGGAGGTGTGAGAAAGCTTTCCTCTTTCCCCTTTCCTTTGGAGTGGTCATGGCAATAAGACTCATTGTTTTCTTTATCTTGTTTAGAACCTGATGAATCTTCATCCCTATTCTTTCTAAATTCCCTATACATTTCTTCTACCATAGAATTTATAGCTAGGAAACTTTCTATGAATTGATGGTTTGGCCCTATAGAACCTTCCTCTGACATTGTCTTCTGAGAATAGGCTCTCCCAATTTCAGGATTAGTTTCCACCAACTCTCCTCCTAATTTGAGCTTTGATCTAGTGAGCATTCACAGCTAACCCAACACAAGCTTGTCTAACCTTACAGCCTAGAGCTCTGATACCACTTGATCTGATAATCACCCTATGAGTGACCTCAGTTGAAGATTTATTAAATAAAAGGCATTACAGACTCATGTACTGGTGTGTGTGTGTGTTCTATGCTATTGAAACAACGGATCGATCAGATTGCCAATACACAGAAAATAAGTGGAGAGGCAGCAAATAAATAGAGTAAGCAACACAAAGACACAAACAGTTTTTAATAAGGAGTTCACCACTATTCTCGAGGGCTACATCTCCAATCCAGCTCTCAGTGGTGGCCTTGTTTTATTGTGTCTTTTAGCAGAGAATTACAAATACAGGGACTCAATGTGAGTTCTCCTGAAGCAGGTTTGCTTGGAAAAGTGGTTCTTGGATTCCCCAAGCCACTCGGAGTACACAAACTCTTGTTCTTCCTACCAGCTCTATGACCCTCAGTCTACAGTGGAAAGAGCCAAATGTGATGCTTAGTCTGAACATATTCCTCTATGGGAAGGCTTGAATATTCAAGCTCTATGGTGCTCGATGATGCCTGTGGTCAGCTTGGCCCTCTATCTCCTCTGCTTGGCTTTATCGTTCTTTGTGTTCAGTCCTCCTCTCGGGGTGCACTGTTCACTATCTCTCTTGGTTGCTCGGACTCCTCTCAATCCTCCCTTTTTTTCGACTATCTTTGTTCATGGCTTTAGCCATTCGATCCCTATGCCTGTTCGGTTCCTCTCCCACCTGCATCGATTCACCTTCTGCAGCTGTGCTTAGAGTTCCCTATTCGGCGTCAGCATGAACGCTCGAGAAGTGGCCATGTGTATCCATCTAACTGGTGCCAGCATGCTTCATGAGTTCGTTTCTTCCGTTACATCATGTATGTGTTCTTTCTCCACCGTGGCGGTCAAATGAACTCCAAATCCCTTTAGAACGTGGCTTAATCCCCTGTCGATTCCGCTTCCTCCATCGGGCACAATTTCAGCCGTCTGATCTAGGCTCCTCTAGATCCAACATCATACGCACGTCGAGCACGGTTGACTTGCTCGAACGATAGCACATGATCACGGTGGTTTTTCTCTCACCTCTACTACCACGCATCGATCACTAAGTGGGATCACCCCGCTCTCCTCCAAAACCTCTTACCGCTCAAGGGCGCCCTGATCAATACCGTCGGTTTTCCAGAGCGCGGGTCCCGCCTTTGTCCTTTAGTGCTTTTTCTTTCTCCGCCTGTGGTTCTCTGACCCCCAACGCGACCGGGTGCTTAAGGCTTTTCCATTTTAACCTTGTTTGCCCAGCGATGCGTGATTAGCGCTAATCGCACATCAAAATCGCCTCCTTTTCCCGATTTGAGGCTCCCAGGGGCTACTTTGACCTCTTGCGCAGTCTCCATGGGCCTCGGTCAGCACACTTTGACCGAGGTCCTTGTCATTCCACGTTGGTAGCCATTTCCACTGGTTCAAGGCATTTTTTGATCACTGTATTGGAATTTTCAAGGATTTGTTCAACTCGATACAGTCAAAGTTCTTGACAGTCTTTTGTGGATCCAATTCGGATCATTGGTTGGGATTGGAGACTAGGCTGGGTTGTATTTGATTGGATCATTTGTTAATTTCATGAGATCTGGCAAGTTCAAAGTTGCCAGAAAAGGAAGCCTAGGAGGACCTTGGGGATTCCACCCAGACTGGGTGGAGCTCCCAAAGTTCTGAAAAGATTGGCCTGGATTTTGGAAGGCACCAGGCTGCCCGAAGTAACCAGCAGAACCAGCTGAACCAAAAGGGAAGCCTTGTGATCCAATGAAACTCGGAGTTTAACCAACTCCGGCCGCAAAACCTCCATAACCGGCAAAGCTTCCTCCTAAAGGATTATAAGGAGTCGGTAACCCCTGATAAGGATTCCAAGCAAAAGCTAAGGGAGGAATACTTCGAAATGAACTCACTGTGGAGTACGGCCCATTCCCTTGTTGGTCGAAAAACGGATCCCCAGTTCCCATGCCACTAACCGCAGGGTTAGTCCAACCTTGAAAAGGATTGTTGCTTTGTCCTGTAGAAGAAAAGTGCACAGATCCTACTGTCTGGTTGGAATGTGGTATATGACCACTTCTGAAAGGAAAACCCTTAAATGAAGTCAATCCACCCATCATGGATGTGGAGGCACTAAACGGAACTGGCGGAATACCCTGTGAATAGGTGCCAAACGGGAAATATCCAGAAATAAAAACATTGGCTTGGGAATTTCCACTCGTAGAAGGAATGGAGGTAGACCCAACTAAGGATGTGCTAGCAAAAGATCCAAATAAAGAAGCAGAGGGGATGTAAATTGTTCCTCCCCCTTGTACTGATGTTGGAGTTTGCATAGTTGTAGCACTTGTAGTAGAAGACATGCTTCCACTAGTGGTCATCGATGATAAGTGCGTAATGTGACCTGAACTTGACGGTCTATGCATCGGAGTCCCAACGTATTGTAATGCTTCTGGATAGCTAGAAGGTAGGGGAGAATCGAAGCCGCTAACGACTCTGAGAGCTCTTCTACCTCTATGTTATTCTCCATTTTAAAGAGAACTCGAGAAAGAAATAGAGTGTTCCTCTCTTGTTCTGTGGAAGTACCAAGCCTGTCTTGAACACTAATGCCCCTGAGAGGAGGATCAATCCCCGATGCGTTAGCTACCACGGGATGAAACCCACCGGCAGTATTACCTCTGCACCTTCTAGGAGAAGGTTCTAAACTTGGTGGTGAAAGACCACGAAGTCTTCGAGGTCATCTAGGTGATCGGTCAACAACTTTGAATTTTTTATTAAGATCTAACTAAAGACTCAAAAAATTGAAAGCTAGCTCAACTAGGAGCACAGAGCACACACTAAAAAAATCCCTAAAAGATATCAGTCAGTCAAACAGCTTTCAAGTATTTCTACTGTGGGTGATGAGGAACGGACACCAAAATACAAGAAAGTGAAGTAAGGGGCCTTCCGAAGATAGTCTGGGATAATGACAACCCAGTCCTATCAGCGAAGGTAACAGAGGAAGTTACGCTGACCTCCTAACAATAGCTTGCACCAGTGCAAGCCCCCAAGCTTCACAAGGGTGCCCTCCAGTAGTACCGTTGAGAGTGATACAATGTCGACCTCAGGTGCCACGGGATTCCCCTCCGCAACCACCTGTGTAGATCCCTAGGAGTAGCAACTAAGGTTACCAACTCGTGTCAAAAGCCAGGTGGAACAGTATTGAGGTAAGATCCGACAAGTAGGAGAGGGAGTATCTCTCTTCCCTGTCTTCAAAAACCCTCGTGTTTAACTCCCAGATCTAGAGCTTTCCTGGTCTCCCTAACCCTATTGGATTTTCACTCACAATTCAGACTCCTATGTTTGACAGTTTAAATGGCCTCGGAGAGTTTTCTCTCCACTCGCCTAATCCAAGGCCCTAAAATATCCTAAAACTTGTTGGTGTGTCTAACTTGACAATTATAAAAAGTTCTAGTATATTTTAATTAGCGCTTGTTTTTAAATGGGTTGTTCTTTAAGTCAAGGGGTAGGTGGAAATGAAACTAGTGGTGTTTTGATGCAAAAGAAATTAATAAAAACCAAACTATATGCAAATGCACTTGTTTTGTTTTTCGATGAAATAAATTTCTACTAGGTTCAGAGGAACTTTAAAAAAAGTAACAAATTTTTCTTTTCTTTTCTTTTACTCAAGCTTCACACTCACAAAAATTAACAAAACTATGGATGCCTAAAAATATGCACAAATTTATCCTAATGCAATAAGTACATGCTGATGCAAAACTCAAAACTACTCTTAAATCAAGAAATGAAAGTAACTTGTTTATCAATTTTAATTTGCCACTTAAAATGTTTAGATACAATATAAGTTGTTAATGTTCATTTCATCCAAACACTAAAATCAAGTTTCAAGACAAACAAAAATGCACTTTCACTCGAAAAGGAAACTAAATCAAAACAAAGTTCACGAAAGCGAAAACAAGTTTTCAAGAAGTTTTCTTCAAAAGCAAAAAAAAAATGACTTTTCAAAAGTGCTCTCAACAAGACTGAAACTTTATGATCGAAGAATAAGCCACAAAACACTTTGTCATTTTGTAAGACAAAACAAGTGAAAACTCAACCAAAAATGTGTTTCAAAATGCTCTTAACAATCAAAAAGCAGCAACAAGAGCTTGGCAAAAAACCAAAAGGTTGAAAAGACAACTTTCCAAGAAAGTGTGAATCAACAACTTTCAGAAAGCAAGAAAGAATATGGTCACAAAGATAGAGTTTTGACATGCAAACGAAAAAAGTCACCAAAACAAGATTTGACACAAAGATTGAGATCAGCCTTTTTGCCCTGACAAAACAGACCAGCCAAGACTCCTAGCAAGAAATCTTGTGTGCTTAACAAAAACGATGACGCTTGCAATAAAACAAATAAGACCAACACTTTCCACAATCAGAGAGAATTTGAAATCAGATACTTGTTGTAAAACTAAAGACTAACACAAAAAAGTAACTATTCAGGACTGAATCAGACCAGCAGACAGACCTTCAAAAACAAAAAGATTTGAAAAATCTTGAAAATTATAAGATATACGCAACTGTGTTAGTGCACAACTACGTGTATATGCGACTCAGCGTAAGGAAACATGCGTATACACAGGTTTACTTAAGGAAACATGCGTATATACACTTCTATAAACTGAAAAAAAAACGTATATAAAATATTTCAAGAAAAACAAAAAACAGTCTGAAGAAACTGATCAAACTTACAATTCAAGTTCCTACAGGAACAGACTACACAATAACAGCAAGCAAATAAACAGTTGAGCCCTGATTGGCTTGAACAAACCGAAACTAGGAACAAAAATATTGTTGTCCCCAGTGGAGTCGCCAATTTTGTTAAGGGATAAATTCCCCTAGGGTCTTGGGTTAATACCCTAGTAGATCAGAGGTTATCTACATAGAGAAACACACATTCCATACAGCCATGATGCTAATATAAACAAATTGAACGAAATGAGGTGCACCTGGGGGTCCTTCGTTTGGGAAGATCCGGCCAGGGTCCAAACCCTCTTGGAGTTCCTTTTGCTTCTTCAACCTGCAAAATAATCAATTCAAGAAAGTACAGCAATATATGGACTAAACATCATAAAGAAATCATCTTCATAGTATATTGAAAGGTAGTTAGTTATGCAATTAGAAAAACCATTCATATATGAATCATAACATGGATATCATCAACATTAAAAAAAAAATTATATCAGGAACAAAGACAAGTGTTTCTTTTATTATAGATAACTAAAGTGCAAAAAGGAATAATTTCACTTGAGTCGTCCTTTCACAGGCTCCAAGCGGAACCGTCCTTCCGGATTCATCCAGTCTCAAGCCTTCAACAAACTCCTTCCATGACTCACTCCATGATATCTAAAGTAGTAGAAAGACATCATCACACAAGGAAACAAGGGTTTCCTGTAAATGGGGGAAGTGCAGGAGGCACAAGGATCTTCAGACCTGGTCAAGGAAAATCTCAACAAAGTGATCTTTCTCTCTCTTCTCTCATCCTTAGGCCTTCCCATTGAAGCCTTTTTATACTTCTCCCAAAGTAATTTTTTAGTTGGGAATTCATTGGGAACAGTTGGGCCACGGGCACTAATAGGTAATCAACAGGTGAAACCCGTGATCTCCGCCCGAAATTAAGGAGATTTAATTTATTTTAAGGGTTTTAAAACATATATGTGGGTTGGGTATACACAGACCTGCATACACACGCGTTTAGCTCAGGGCAATGTCGCGTATAGGGAATAAAACACTTTTTTTTAAAATTTGGACCAGGTCTAGAAGGAGGGGTTGCCCTAGGCAATGAGTGTAGCATCACAAACATCAAGAGTGAAGTTTGGAGCTATAACAGCCTAGGAGATGTGGGAAGACTTGTCTTCTCTGTATGAAGGATCTTCTGAACAGCGAAAGATGTATTTGGAGCAGAAGTTACAGCAGACCTTGATGTAGAAAGGAGAAGGGGTGAACCTCTATCTTCAACGTCTTCAGGACACTAGAGACCAGCTTGCTGCAGTGGGTTCCACTCCTCAGCCAACCACGATGGTGAGGATAGCCCTAAATGGAGTCTCAGAGGAATGGCAAGTTTTCGTCAAAAGCATAATGGGATGAGAAAAACTACCTTCATGGGAGAAGATGTGGATGTCTCTTCAACAGGAAGACTTAAGGAGGGACCTAGTGAAGGTCAACCTCAGTGGAAACAGTGGAAGTGGCACAAAGACAAAGGAGGAGGAGGAAAACACAGCTCTAGCATCGAAGGGACAATAGAAGCCGAAGCAAAATTCGAAGGTGAAATGTTTCAGTTGTGGCAAGATGGGCAACTATGCATCCCAATGTCCTTTGAAGAAAGAGGACAAGGATAAGAAACATGATCCTAAGGCTGCTTCAGCAAATATTGACAAGGACGACTTTGCTATGAGTTCCCACGCATCTCCAGGAGGGAGATGGGGCAATATTGAGTTGTAGTCAGGAGGACTACATGTGGGCAGGATCCTTGAGGAGTCCACCTCTTGGATCAAATCCTTGCTATGCGCAATAGCGAGATGGACTTGGTATCAAATGATGCAGTGGAGTGTTTGGAGGACAAATGTAGTAGCTGGGGACAAGAGACTGATCAGCGCAGAGCAAGGTTGGCAGCGATGCAGAAGTTGGCAGCAACGGAGAAGATTTAGAGGGTTAGGAGCAGTCAGACTCTAAAATTCATTGTATTATGCTGAACACAGTTAAGTTCAGCTAATTTTGTATGGTTTTCAGTGGCTTCTCTCAGCAACTGAGTTGTAGTACGGATGCAGTGTTAGCAGTGGTAGTGCTAGCAACATAGAAGATGCAGCATTTGAGAGGGAGTTGTAGTACAGATGCAGCAGTGGCAGTGCTAGCAACATAGTAGATGCAGCGTTTGAGAGGGATTTGTAGTATAGATGTAGCAGTGGCAGTGACAGTTTCACGAGTAGCAATACAGTAGCAGCAACAGCACAATGTTGGTGGCAGCAACAGTGCAGGAAGGAGGTTCTTCATAAACAAAGCAGCGTGCAGGTGGACATTGTTGCAAGAGCACTTTCCTTGCGAAGATGAAGTGTTAGTTTTTGCTAGCATCAGAAGTTCTCTAGCCTTGAAAATTGGTGGAAAGGCTAAGGCACATGAGTTCTAAAGAACCCAGAAACCATTTGGTGAAATTCCACCCAGATTATATTTTATTAAAATAATTAATATTTATAATGGAGTTCCTCAGTCTAAACTTAGGGAAATTAAAATATTAATGTGTATTCATCAAAATATGGGTGAGAATGATCTAGAAGGCGAATCAAGTCATTTTTTAATCTTAGCCCTTGATTAAAGCCTTAATATTGGTCATTGAAGACTCAATAGGAAAAGTATAAAATGGAAGCTTGGGGTTCATTTGGAAACACATACAGAGAGATTGAGGAAATCGATTTTCTGAGGTGAGAAGTTATCAAGAGGAAAATCAATTGGGGAGATCTTGCAGTTGAGAGGCGAAGAGAATCCAGGAGAAGGACTTTCCGAAGAATACGGAACAGCCGAAACTGCCTGGGAACTATTGGCACTACCAGGGGAGCTAATGCAAAGATAGCACAGTAGTCATGAGACCTAACGCAGAAAAGATGCCTATCACGCAGAATCCATAACTGTCGGAACAGCTGAAACTGTCGAGAACTATTAGAACAACCGGGAGAGTTGATGCAGAGGGCAGAAAAGGTGACACAGATCCAACGTAGAAATAGTCGGGGTTAGCTAGTCTTGTGCCAAAACAACAAGAATTACGCTCGTGAAGTGAGGTAAAACTCACTCATATTTTCCACCAGTGTTTTCTCTATAAAGGGTCACTATATGAGAATCCTAGATATGTATTCCAATATTTCTCCTGCATAGTAATAAACCCTCAGAACTGTTGCACCAATTTTCCTGCATTGGGTTTTTCTAAGGACTATTGTGTCCAAAAATAAGTGTTTCCTATGTATCTTGTTCTTTTCTCTATTTTCTGTTTCATGAGATCAAATATTTAATTATTGTAGGCTACGAAGTAATTTGCTTCACTATTCAGAAGAATAACTTGATGAATTTAGTTTAAAAATCAAGTAGGTGAAGTAGATTCAGATTTGTTGTAATAAGGGTTCCTTCAAGTCTAGGAATTTTCACAACATGTATTCCAGAATACCTAGAAATCGTTTTGGGAAATTCCACCCGGAGATAGTTTTATTAAAATAATTAATTATTTTTAATGGATGCCTAATTCTAAATTTAGGAAATTAAAATAATTAAAGGGTATTAATGAAACTGAGGGTGAAACTTCTAGAATAAGACACGGATCAAGTCAAAATGATCTGAGCCATTGATTAGAATCTAACCTGGGTCATTGATTGCTCAACAAGAGGATTATAAGAACTTCGATAGGCATTTGGAAATTAAACTAGGTAGATACTCAGTTGCCCAAGTAGATCAATTTTCTCACAAGCTGAAGTTCGGCAAGAAAAAATTGAATTAGAGGGAGAGTTGCAGGTTGAAGAGAGAGGGTACCAGCAATAGCCAAGAGTGCAGGAAGCAGAGAGAAGACACAGAGCAGAGGAGGGACAGCGCAAAGGCAGTGAATCTGGGACTCTGCAGTCACTGAGCAGAAGATGACACAGTGAGGAATTTCACTATGACGCATGAGAAAATTGTTTGTAAAAATTTCTCACAGAAATTCCTCTTCCATTCTGCTGGTTGTATCTTGTCCATGAGATTTTGTTGAAGATTAATAAAAAAACCCTCATCTGCTGCACCAGTTTTCCCACATTAGGTTTTTCCAAGGACAATTGTCCAAAAATAACTGTGTAATTGTGATTGTACTTGTGCTAGTATTTTTCCTTACATTTACTTTCTGCATATTTGAATTGTGAAGGTTGCAAATTTCTGAATTAATAAGTAGAAGAAATAATATCATTCATTGCAGTTGAATTTCTATTTAGAAATTTTCACACTAAAAAATGTATACTGCAGATCTAGTTTCTTCAGGTGTAAAAGAAAATGCACCCATTGCTTCTTCAATTGTTCTTAATCTATAGGTGATATTTTGGTTTCTATATGAAGGTAGAGACACTGATTGAAAGAAGGTAGGGATAGTGTCTTCTGTTTAGCCCAAATACTATGACAAAATCAACAAATCGAAACTAGATATTGTCCCCTCAATGAGCCTAGAATTTTGTCTAGGCAATGCTATCTAACATAACTCTTGGTTGGCAGCTAGTTGGTAGACTTGATCAATTTACCTCTGTGTGGTCCACTAAGCCCCTTCATGGGCTCCTCCATAACGCTTGATTATCAGTGACAAGCTTCAACTCGGGTTGGTGTTCTTGTTGACAACTGGGATTCCTTCTCGGACAAATGTGTGCATTAGGGTTTAATAACAATTATTTAGCGCCTCTAATTTCAAACCCCTGCATCAAATGTCGAGCACCCTCGTTGTCGTCTAATGAAAATCATTTCATGAGAACAGAGTCTCTTCGCGCAAATCTTGTTACTTGGTACATTAACATGTGGCTTCTACCTGTGTGTGCCGAGGGTTTCACGTTTAAACACTTGGTGGACGCTGCATGTTATTTTTTATTTCTCATATGTGATTCATCCCACATTGAAGGGGTGAATAAGATACAAAGAATTTTCATACAACAACTCTTGCATTGCTTACTGACACATAGTGCAACTCTTTTAGGCCCCTTGTGGGCTCGTCCCTCGTGGCTTGGCGCTCAATCTTGTGTGTTGACTTGTGTGTTGTCTTAACTTGTGGACTTGAGGATTTAGCATGTAAAATAAGAGTTTGGCCCTAGCCCATCATATTTTATGAAAAATACCTTTGGACCCCATGCAATGAACCCAAAACCATAAAATAGACCATAAACAAAAATTTTATTCGCACAAATTTATAATTTTTTGTTGCAAATTCCATATTTTTGTCATTGATGAAACCAGTGTTCACAAGCAACTAATAGGGACTACGAAAAGATTCAAATTCACAAGCACTTTTTGTTTATATCGTAATGATGAGTGGCGTCGAATTAAAAGACAATGCTTGTATGCGCTTATGGGGGGGAGGATCATGCAACACTTATCATAACAACCTTAAGCTCATAATTACAATTATATACAATAAGCCAACATAACAATATTCATGAAGAATTGAACAATAATGTCACTTCGTTATTAGAAGGCAAATACACTTATCCAGTGCACTTAAGCTTGTTGGAGACTGAACAAAGGAGATCCACTCTCCACCAAACCATAGGCACATCTACACTAGTTTTTTTGCAGTTGGCCACCCCTAAGCTAGATCTATTGCCTTAACAGAATCTTCACTTAGGGCTCAACAAGACATTAAAGGAAATTTCAGCCTAAAAGTGCCCATGAAATTTTCATGTAATTTCCATGTCATAATATGTAAACCAATAAAAATCCTTTAAATTTAAAAAGAGGTACATGTAAATATTTTGGAGACAAAAGAAGAAAAGGTACTTTTTTAATTGTATTTTTGGCTTATCTCTTTAGAGGTTTACTCAAATTCCAAGTGCAAACACTCGTTGGATGCATAATTACATTCCACACCCAACAAGTGTCTGCACTTGGAATTTGAGTAAAGCTAGAAGGGGACAAGCCAAAAATACAATTTAAATATATAGTTTTCTTTTTTTCCATCCAAACTTAATCTCTTATTTTATTATTTTAACTGTTATTTGATATTTTTCCTTAGGAGACCACTTTTAGGCTGAAATTTTCTCTAATGTTTCAAATCAAGTAGAGGATATGAAGGACATTCTCTTTCATTGATAAGAATCAAGAATCAACCTCTCAATTATTGAGTTTGGGCCTATCAACACAATAAAATATGGCCACCATGGGCCAACACAACAAAAAAATGAGCCCTTCATTGTTCTAGTAGTCTCTTGGTGCTTCTCCTTTTCTCAGTGCTTCACATTCTTGCAACAAACAAACCAAATAGAATTTTATGTTGCCTTTCTTGACTTAGATTGATGGCTTCCTTGTTAGTGTGTGTAGCATTGGATGGTGTTCTAGTCTCAAACTTTGAAGAGAGGCTTAAACACATGAGTTCTATAAAACCCATAAATCATTCTAGAAATTCCATCTAGAAATTGCTCAATTAAATTAATTGACCATCATTTAAATTTTTCCCAAGTCTAACTTAGGAAAACTGGTTAATTAATAATAATTAATTGAGAAAGGTGAGAATTCTCTAGAAACTCACACATATCGACTTGGAGATGATCTCAACCATCGATTAAGTTTTAGTCGTGGTTGTTGGAGTTCCAACAGGAGATTATAAGAAGAAATCGATGGGTATATGGAGAATATAGCAGTTGCAACTACTGAGTGATCAAAGTAGTTTGATTTCCCAATTGCAGGTGATTCAACAATGAGATCAAGCTGATGATGGAGTAGCACGTGGCAAACCAGTAGATCTCTGGAGGAGCTTCCAGTTCCAGAGAGTCATCTACAGGAGGGTTAAGTTTCCTTAATGAGGCTACGCAAGGCGTGCGCAGAAGCTTCAAAGCTAGAGTTTGATTTGGCCAAATAAAGGGTCGATTCAATTGCTGGAGGCTGAGGCCGGGAGAACTTCTGGAAGAGTTAGCAAGTCATTCTTAGAGGTTGAGTTGGTCTAGACAGCTTGATCAGAGTAGCTTCCAAGCAAAGCATTCAAGGGCATGCATAGGCTAACGCGGAGGATTATTGTGGGGCTTGTTTGTGCCAATTATGGAGCTAGATCAATGTCAGGTGAGACAAAATTCATCTCACTAGTTTTTTTGGTTAGTTTATGGTATAGTGGATTGTTAATTTTGGACATCCAATTATATTCAAAATTTCAGCTGCTACATAATAACAAAACCCTCAACTACTACACCAGTTTTCCCATATTAGGTTTTTTCTAAGGACAATTGTCCAAAAATAATTGTGTCATTTTTATGTGTGTGCTAGCATTTCTCAGTTCCTATTTTTGTTTTCGCAGTATTATTTTTTATAGTCAAAAAATTGCAGTGTGAATTATTCACTATTTTCCGTAGAAAATAACTACATAATTAATTTATAGTTATAATTTCTAGTTGTTGAATTTCAAGGAATTTTCACGTCGTATCAGAGCATATTTGATAGACAAGAGGCTTGGAGTCAAAGGAAGAGAATTTTGTTGTTCAGAGGGAGCAGTAGGATGAATTTCCCAGAGGTTGCACAGTTCCTAGCCAGGCAGTGTGAATCGTTGGACAAGGTTTGATTTTCCACTGGCAGAAGGTAGCAATGTTTGCTTATTCTAGAGAAGAGATTCCAACAGGTAGAGGAAGTAGCGAGTAAACTCTTAGTCTAGGCACAAAGGGTTTGTGGCAGTTTGCTAGAGTAGATTCAGTTTCAGGTGGAAGGGAAATAACACACAAAATTACACTCAGTACGTCTTCAGTTAATTCTCCATAATTCTCCAGTATGGCCATGGATAGAACCGATATTAAGGGGGCTTCATAATTATCTTCCAGATTGGAATACGAATTTTCTTGCTTAAATAGGTCAGCTTCATAAGGTGTCTGGTACATCTATAGGGGAGCGTCATCTCACATGATAGGGGCTAGAAAATATTTCCCTAGCTATAATTAAGAGTAGATGGACTTTGAGATTACAATGGGAAATAGGACCAAGTGCATTCTAGGGGAGAGATGTACCATTGATTTTCAGAGGGAATCAGGAGAAAGTACTAGTGCCAGAGATGTCTACATGTGTCGAGATTGGGTATGAACTTTATTTTAGTATCCCAGCTACAAGACAAGGGATATGATGTCCACTTCATGGGGAAGGTGGTGTTTGTCAAACACCCAAGCAGGAAGAGGGTGAAACAAATTGTAGTTCAAAGCAACAGGTTGTACATGTTGCAGCTCGATTCTCCAATGGCACCGATAAGAAGCAACAATAATAGAGGGAAGGACCTGAATGAGCTATGGCATAGGAGAATGGGACATTTACACCATGGAGCACTTAGAATGCTTAGGGAGACAATGATAAGTGTTCCAAAACTTGGCACGGAACACGATGATGTGTGTAGAGGGTGTGTGCTTGGGAAATATGCTAAGGAAACATTCTCGGGAAGTGACAACAAAGTAGATGGCGTGTTGGGACTTATACATTCAGACATTTGTGGCCCTATGTCCTGTTGACCCTACACCTACCTACAAGTCAATGAGAAAAGCCTTCAACCCCACAAGGTGTGGTTGGTGGCAAGGAACTCAGAGAACGGGTTGTCACGCTATTCCTGACTCTCTCTGTTTGAGCTATCTCCTAGGGTAACTAAGGGGGGTGGTCCCTAATGAAAAGTTAAGTTAAAAGATGTGAATTTCTAGGAGAGTGTTATAGTAAAAATGGATTACTTTTAAGTGTTTATGAGCAAATATGAATTAAGCAACTTCAAATAACGATGCCAATCATTAATATGATTAAAAAAACCATAAAATCAATGCCTTATAAGGAATTTTCTCAACAATTTCAAGATATATTTGCTTACGTAAAATGCAATGCTCCCAAAAGAGATTACAAAGTAACCTTGAAATGTAAATAAGAATTGTTAGCACAAGATATGTAAGATACAAAATGCTTTTGAGATAATCAACTTTATAAATCAAAACATGTGAAACATATCTTGCCAAAACCAAAAAAAAAGTAATTAACTTAGAAATGTAAAATAAATGAAGTGCCAAACCAAGACATCAATATGAAATTAGACTTGAAGCATGAAAAGAGAACACTTGTTTGAAATGATTACAATACTTTCTTTTGGAGTAGACATTGCATATGAAAACTCAAACCATCAAGAGACACGTAAAATAAATGTAATGGAAAGTGCCCTTGGTTAATTTTATTAATTAGCTCTACAACAAGATTACAATTTAACTCTTCAATCCTCAGACCTCACCCTTGCCCAATGATATGGATCTCACAGTGAGGAGTCAATAAAGTAGTAGAGGATCCCTAAGATGTCTACTTCAACCAACTTATGTTGGAGGTAAAATTTTAATGAGGCTTGGAGCCTTCTTACACTAAAATGCCTAGATGAAATGCAAATTGTATTAATTCCCCAAATTAAAATAACTATACATGCAAATGTTTCAAAGAGATTGATTTGCAATGCTTGAAAATAAAATAGTATTCAACATAAGTTGCAATTATAACTTCAATTGGAGGAATAAAATTAGCTTACAAGTGTTGCATGTGTTTCATCAATGAATTAAAATGATACACGTAATCTGCTTGAAAGTAAAATTTGTTTCAAATTGACAATGACAATAAATTGCTCCAATATTCAAGATAACAATGTAGCATAATATGATTATGGATTGGTTTAGGGAAGTCCAAATACGACTAAGGGAGAATGGAACCGGTGCACACTGCGGTAAACCACGAAGGGTTCGGTTAGGGCACCATAAATCCTAACCCTCCAGGCCTGAGACCTCCGCACTCCTGTGGTCACCGCGAATCTGCTTCCAATTGCACCTGTCCCGACATTCCAGATCCACCTGTCTCTATCACCATGGCGTCCGTTACTGTCGGCAATGTCATGGAAACGAACGAGGAGGTCAATTATTCTGAAGACCCCGTCCATTCACAGGTCATATTCGACCGTCCGTCCTTCCTTCCGCCGGTTTCTGGTTCATCGTCTGGTCCTCCCTCACATCCCTCCCCGGTTGTCACTATCACGGCTCCCTCCCCCTCACATCCCCCTGAAGGCTCCCTCCTATCAGACTCCCCTGGTCTCGATCTCCCCCCGCTGTCCCCGGGCACCCTTCATTTCCTATCCACTGTCATTCCCCCGTCGCCATCTTTCGACCCTCACCCTCCGTCCTCCTCCTTCCTCGCTGCAGCATCGTCTGGTCCTCCCATCTCGTCGGGGGCTGGGCCCTCTACACTTCGTCCTTCCCCCTCTGGAGTTTTTGAGACCCCTGCTGTTAGGGTATCTTCAATGAGGTCATTCCCCTTGGAACCCTCCTCGGACCCCCTTGCAGATCACCCATCGGCTCCACACTCGGGCAAGAAAAAGAACAGGTGTGTCAAGGCCACTTCCAGGGATATCTCTATTCGGTTCGGCGAGACATCTACCATTGGGGAAGCAGCAAAAATGGCGAATACTATTTTGGTCGGGCATGTTCGTGGGCGCGCTTACTCTGCGACCAGGCTTACCCTCTGGGTAAAAGAGATTTGGGGGGGTGTTCTCAAGGAACTCCCAGAAGTACAGGTTCTTCCCCGCGGATGGTTCGCACTTCATTTTGCCGAGGAGAATTATGTGGATTTGGTCCTGGCCAGATATTGGCACATAGAGATGGTGCCGGTGTTGCTAAAAAGATGGATCCCCCTTTTTGATCTTGATCATGAGCAGATTGGGGCTGGGCCACTCTGGGTTCGGCTCCCCGGCTTACCTCTCCAGTATTGGAATGAAGAGGTTTTCATGCGCATCGGAAATGCTCTGGGTACATACCTGGACCACGATAGATCTTATGTTGAGTCCAGGAGCAGAACTCTGGCCCAGATTTTGGTACATCTGGACACTCATGATGGATTAGAGGAAAAGATCACTCTGCACTGGGGCAGATACACCTAGATTCAAATTCTCGATTACGAAGGAGTGCCCTTTAGGTCCTGCCACTGCCACTGGGTGGGACATCTGTTTAAGGAGTGCCTTCTTAACAAAAAACAAGAGGAGGGCCCGGCGACATCCACTACTCCTTCGCAGCCTATATCACCAGCTGTTCATTGCACCCCGGCTTCTGGTGCCCCCTCCGGCTCTCCCTCACTTCCTCCTGGATCGGCACAAGGTACTTCTCAACCTCCGATCACCAGAGCTCGGGCGGCCTCCACATCTACGTCTGCCCCGGGTATATCTCTTTTCCCTCCTTTATCAAATTGCACTCCTGGTTTTTTTATTCTCTCTCCTTCACTATCTGTGGCTTATTGCACTATGCCCTCTTCCCCGGTGATTGCCCCCTCCATTCCATCCTCTTGCATGATTGCATCGCCTCACACATCCCCATCATCATCTGGGGGCACTTCCCACTATTACAATCTCCGCCCTCGCCCTCATCCCAATCGCTCCCATATTAAGATCACTGGGCTTGGCACCACCTCCCCCAGCCTGATTCAATTATCTGCGCGGGGGCGTAAATCACACCTTACAAAGGCCATCCAAAAAGCGGGTGCTGAGGTTGCCTCTGGGTGACAATCCACAATCGATAGGGTTCTTAGAGCATTGCATACCCCAGGCAATCTCCCCCCATGAAGTGCTTGTCCTTCAATTGCAGAGGCTTAGCTAGTGCCTAAAAGAAACTAACCCTCAAAAGGATGATCACTTCCCTGCCTATTGACATCATCCTACTCCAGGAAACCCTAGGCCCCGCAGACTCTGTTACGACTGCCCTATCCTCCATTGCTCCGGGTTGGCTCTTCTCGGCTTTGGACTCATCGGGACGTTCGGGGGGTCTTATTATTGGATACAAACCAGCCTCTATCAAGGCTCTTAGGACTTGGGGGGGTCCGGGCTTCCTGGGACTTGACCTATTTTCGGCAGACCTGGGCACTAACCTCCGAGTTATTAACATATATGGACCTTGCCATCAGAGGGAATCATTTTGGAATCATCTCCTGAGCCTGCATATTCTCTCGGCTGAGAACACTATTATTGGTGGAGACCTTAATTTTTCTCTGGGATATAGTGAATCCTGGGGCTCATCTGCACAGATCGACCCAATCACTGGGTTCATGGCTGATCTTCTGGAGAGACATGACCTAATAGATGTCCCCATGATCAAAATTCTCCCCACCTGGAGGAACAGATGCATCGGGGATGCGGCACTGGCTCGTAGATTGGATAGATTCATCATGAAGGGCTCAATGTTTCGACAGCTCCAGTTATATAAGCAATGGGTGGGATCTGGTGGTATTTCGGACCACTATCCTATCTATCTGGAGCTATTAGGGCCAAACAAGAAGCCAAAAGCCCCCTTCAAATTCAACCATGGATGGTTACAGGACCCCTCCTACATCAAGCTGGTCAAGGACTATTTGACACAGAATCCCATAGATCGAGCGGACTCACTGGCAAAAGGATTCTGCATGAACTTATCTCAACTAAAGCATAGATCAATCGAATGGGCTAGAGAGAAAAACAAATAGGATAATATTGCCCTTGCGCACATTGAGGCAAAAATCCTCTCACTCACTGATGAAAGAGGTTTGGGCTTCAATACTGCTGAAGACAAAGCACACCTGGGTGAGCTCGAATTTCAAAAACAAAAAATCCTTAAGGATCAGGAGGAAACCATCAGGCTACGGAGTAGAGCCACCTGGCTAAAAGCCGGGGATGAAAACACCAGGTTTTTCCATAGCTATGCAAAAGGCAGGAAGGTAAAAAATACCATTTGGAGTCTTCCCACTCCTGATGGGGAAGTAGTTGACACTTTCCCAAAGCTCGCACAGATGGGATCCTCCCACTTCAGGAATCTTTACAAACAGCCCCAGGATTCTTCTATTGCTGAGATCATTAATATAGCGGGTCATTTCCCCAGATTTCTTAATGAGGATGAGGCAGATCATCTTTTTGACCCAGTCTCCCCTGAAGGGCTTGAAATTGCAATCAAATGGTTCAAGAAAGACAGGATTCCGGGGCCGGATGGGTGGACTATTGAATTCTACATTGCTTTTTATGAGCTTATAAGCAATGATCTACTGAGGGTGATTGAGGAATACTGCGAGACGGGTACCCTATACAATGCCATCAACTCCACCTTCATCACCTTGATCCCCAAATCAGATTCTTCGTCCTCCTTTGATGACTACCATCCCATCTCCCTTTGTAATGTGTTATACAAGATCATTTCAAAAATCATTGCTAATCGTATCTACCCTATTCTTTCACGTCATATCACTCCTCATCAATTTGCTTTCCTAGAACATCGCCAGATCCATGAAGCTGTCGGTGCAGCTCAGGAGGCTCTTCACTCAATCTGGACCAAACACATGAAGGCTATCATCCTCAAGATTGACTTAGCTAAAGCTTTCGATCGAGTTAGTTGGCTCTATCTCAAAATGATCCTTATTCACCTTGGCTTCCCTCAAAATTTCATTTCATGGATTATGGCCTGCATCACCACCTCGACCTTCAGTGTCTTGATTAATGGATCGGCCTCTCAGTTTTTTCATTCAAAACGCGGTCTACGACAAGGTTGCCCATTATCTCCCCTTCTTTTCCTGATTGTTATGGATGCCTTGAGTCGGCTTATCGACTCTGCTAAAAGAGATGGGGACTACAATGGCCTCCGGATCACCGATGAATGCACCCTCACCCATCTCCTCTTTGTTGACGATGTTATGATCTTCCTGGATGGCAGCATCAGAGATTCACGGGCTTTCTCAAACATCATCAATCTTTTTTCATCCGCCACCGGTATGCTTGCAAATCACTCCAAATCATCCATCATCTTATCCAGAACCTCCATCCATGAATCCCTCATTGCTCAACAATGTTTTCCATACTCCACCCATCCACTCGATCAGGGCCTAAAATACTTGGGTTTTAGGATTAAGCCCATCTGCTCAAGGATCACATACTGGATTTGGCTAGTGGCTAAATTGGAGAAACGTCTCAATATTTGGAGCCACCGATATCTCTCCAGAGCAGGCAGGCTGGTCTTGGTAAAAGCCGTGTTGGAGGCAACCCCAGTACACTGGATGGCATTAGCATGGATTCCAAGAAGTATTCTGGCTAGACTCCAACAAATCTGTAACAGGTACCTTTGGAACGGAAACCAGGAAAAACGCATTTTTGCTTGGGTCAGTTGGAAGAAGATTTCCATCCCCAAAAAATGGGGAGGATGGGGGCTAAAAGATCTCCCCTCATTTGCACAAGCACTCGCTGCCAAGATGGGATGGACTCTTCTTAGTGGCAACAACCTATGGACCAGCATCTCCTACCACAAATACATTTGGCCGCGCAATATCCTGGATCGGGTTTGCCTACCCACCTGGCCAAAATCAGGGATATCCTCTGTTTGAAAGGCTCTCTTAAACTCTCTACCTCTCATCAGGGATAACCTGGTTTGGAGGGTCAACGATGGATCACTTGCTCGTATCGGCATGGATCCATGGCCGGGTTGCGGAGGTCGACATATTTTACCTGATGATCTTATTCAGCATCTACATTCACAAGAGATAAAAGTTCTGGCAGACATTGTTGATCCACAAAACTCCTCAATATTCGATCAGCACTGGAAATCTGCCCACCAAATAAATCTGCCACCTGCTTGGCATCCGGCATGGAGAGATTTTATCACTTCATTATCCGAATCACATATCAGGATTAAACAGGGTCCAGATGAACTAATGTGGCATCTCTCGGGAAATTGTACATACACTCCTAAGATGGGATACCTTGCTTTGATATCACACAAAATCCCAGACACAATCACATTCTGGTGGCAGACTGTTTGGAAACTCACAGCTCCACCCAGGCATAAGCTATTTTTCTGGTGCATACTCAAAGGCATTGTCCCAACTGGGGACTATCTAATGCGTCGAGCTGTATACGGGCCGACCTGGTGTACATTTTGTAAGCTATCATCTGAATCCTGTGTACATATTTTCCTACTCTGTCCGGCCATAACTGCAATCTGGCAAACCATATCAGCATCGATACATTTCACAGGTAAATGGGAGGGACACGATATAAATCATGCATGGGAATCCTGGTATTATAATCACAAACTCTCAAAGCTCCAAAGTCTGCCCATCATTACATGCTGGTACATTTGGCTTGCCTGCAACCGGATGATCTTTGACGATAAACCGCCCAACTGGCCGCACATTATCTCTTTCATCACGGCTGCATATCATTCGCTGTCTGACCCTCCGCAGCCTAGGAATAGAAGTCCGCGCAACCCTCCTCCCATTGACCGCAGCACTCCTTGGGCTTTCTTTGATGGCTTGGCACAGCAGCAAGGATGTGGGGGAGGTTTCCTTCTCTACAAAAATGAATAGCATTTTTACAAATTCAAGGTGGGTCTGGGACCTGGCACTAACAATTTTGCTGAAATCATCTCGCTCCGTCATCTCTTACACTTTGCATTGGGGCACAATTGTTTGCATATTCATATTTTTGGTGACTCAAAGATTATTATTGATTGGTTCAATAATACAACAGAATTCCACACACACACCCTCCTGAATATTTTGGAAGATATTAATATACTGAAGGCTCAATTTATTGACGTCTCTTGTCAACACATCTACAGGGAACACAACAGCAGCGCTGATCAACTTTCCAAGGAGGCCACGTCACTTCCCAGAGGTGAATGGCTGATACAGGAGCAACATGGCGCAGATTACTACCAGTACTATCACAGGCCATATTCTGATGCACACTACCATAGGGCTGCCAGCCCCTGAGATATATTTATAGCTTTTTTATTATTGTACATAGCCTATGAACAGAATCATACACGATGCCCTGCGTGGCAATATGTTTTTATAAACTTTCATGCTACAGATAGTTTATATAAGGAACATCCTGCGAGATGATTCATTTTTGATATGTTTTGAACCAGGAATAATAGATATTACCTCTCCACATGTCGGAGACGAACTTACAGCATATGCAAAAGCATCTACAACATGTAATTTTTCTTTCTTTAATGAAAAATTACGATTTTTCCAGTGGAAAAAAAAAAAAAAAAAAAAAAAAAAAAAAAAAAAAAAAACAATGTAGCATAAAATTGAAGCATGTATTAAAGTTCTCATGAAACAATTTACGAAGGTAAATGGAAACGAATCAAAGTCTGTAAGAATATAAAACTATTGCATGTAAAGGATGAATTTCCCAAAGTAAAGTGTAAGTTTGTAGCTTCGAGCAACAATGAGATAGAGAATGCAAAGCTCAAATGAAATTGTAACAAACTTTAACTTAATGAAGTATGACAGTGAGGTTGTGTTAATTCCCAATTAAAGCATGCATGTAAGTGAATGAACTATGAAAGCTTAAACCATGCAAATGTCAATCCACCCAAGAGAAGCCTCCCTCTAAATGGGGAGATATGATACCATGGGAGAAATCCCAAGCTCCCACAAGCAAGTTCGATCTTTTATTAATATTACAATGAAAAAGGGCCCTTCAAAGTTCTCAACTATACTTCAAGGAAAATCCTCACAATAATTGCTTGAAACTTGGACACTAGACCTCCTTTCTTGAGAAAGTAGTGACAAGATCTCACAAAACTTATGCAAGGGAAACAAGGTGTGAGTTTCCTCCAAATGCCCATGGCTTAAAGAGGAAAATGGGCAGCCCTTTAGTGAACTCGACTTGGCCAAAATAAGTCTCAAAAGGGCTCGCAACCTCCTTGGAAATCCAACCCCCAACACTTGCCAAAGGTCTTGCAAACACTTGTTAGATGTTGCAAGAAGTTTCTCTTCAAAATCTGCTACACGAGTTAGCAAACAATCCAAACAATGGTTGCAAAATAAGTTAAGTATTAATGGAAAAATCAGCAAGATAAAATGTATATGTACAATTATAATTTAAAAAAGGGCTAAGATAAAGAGTGATAGTAAACTCCCGTTTTTGCTTAGCCATCTTCAAGCTCTTACATAGCAAATGAAAGAAATGAAGTACAATGTTTTTTAAAAGAGATTTAAATTTAGAAGTTTTCAGCTTGTGTACAAGAAATGTGCCAAAATCTGTCTGATTGACAATGCTGTGCATTTGAGAGATCCTTAGATAAATTGCTACCTATCCACTTCACAGATTTAGTAAGACTACCTATCCACTTCACATCCCTGCGCCGAGTTTATGGCACAATGCTCGGAGTTTACTGGCTAGGCTGCATGCATGCCCACTGGTTTCACACTTAGCGCCATCACATGGCACACCACACGGGTTCCGCCAAACCTCTGCACTACCTCACCGGTAATTTCGCACCATCCGAACAAGAAACTCCGCCGCACACAGACTTGTCCGTCCTTGGAAATCTCACTGTAAGCCTCTCTCATTTTCTCGCATATAATTCCTTTTTAGCATTTATTTAAATTATATGTTTAAAATGTTAATAATCCATTTCAGAAATTTGGATGGAGAATTTGTGCGGGTCGGTTCCACTCCCAGATTTGCCCCCGTCGCTGGATATCAACATCTTTCGCTTGGCTGGAGAATTTGTGCGGGTCGGTTCCAATCCCAGATTTGCCCCTGTCACTGGCTATCAAGATATGTAAACCATATGTTTTTCTTTTCTTTTCGTTTTTTATATTGCATTTTCGAGTTTTTTAAAAATTAATATTTTAAATTATCAAGTCACCATCCACCATCAATTAGGCAAAAAAATCTAAATGAGAAAAAATTTTGCTGTAGTACACCCTTGGCTATCTCTATCACTACATTTCGAGGGTGCCTATTTCACCAAAACTCAAAATTGCCACCAATGCTTACTGTGGCTTCCTTTTGAATTGCGTTATTTCAAAATCATTAGAATGCATAATATGCAATTGTTGCCTTTTTAAGCATACTATCTGACATTTCCCACCTATTCAAGTTGAACACACTTACGTCAAAATTCTACTTGAACTCTTGCAATTCTTGAAGAAACTTTTAGGTCAAATTCTTTATCTTCTTGAGCATCTTGCATTCTTTAGGCTAACAATACTTTGACAATAATTATTCATTAGATTCAAGCTATTGCACGATACCATCTAAATGTTCCAATTAACTTTTGGTTTAACCATTGTTTGCTACCATGGATTTTAACATTAACTAATGTTATTTTTATTAATGTGCCTATTCCCATGTTTGTTTTTAAGAGTTGCAATTGAATTTTCAACAGGATGGAATCGACTACATATCATAATCTGCAAACGAAACCTATTGAATACGACTTTCGAGGATTCGACTTTGTGACTCGATTTGTTTGTCTCACTGGCCAACCCTGCAGATTTTAGGGCTTCCATAGGTGCCCATCTAATATTATGAAGTGAGTATTTGTTCTTTTATATAAGAATCGGTAGAAGTTCCGAAACATGTTCTAAGTTAGTCGTTACAAAAGCAATCGATGTCAAAGTTTATAGGGTTGCTAACAAAACCAACTTGTTGTATCCAGATATTAGAGGGAAGTGTTTTCCATAAAAGAGTGTCTATGCAAGAGAGGGAAGTGTTTTCCATAAAAGAGTGTCTATGTAAGGTTATGTTTCTTGTTTTTTATTCTTGAATAATTATCACCAATAATCTCCACAAGAGCAAACTCCATCTTTGAAATAATGGAATCGGTGTGTGTACCTAACGATAATTTCCCTCGTGACAATCCTAGAAATGATCTTGGTAGCACTGTGGCAGTCACCACAAACACGAAGGTTTTTACTAATACGGATAGGTGTCCCACAAGATGTGTTCATAAGCCCAAAAACAATGGCTAGCTTTTCACTATGGACAAGAAGATTGTGGTCCTTGTCCTCATTTTCGACATCAAACAGGACAAAGTTAGTGTCAGGTGTGTATCCTGCAGCCTCCATCTGCATAGTGAGACTCTTTAGAGCTGCATAGATTTCCTTTGATTGTGGGTGCCGTTGGTCTCCCACAAGGAATACATGAACTTTATTCTTGAATTCAATCCAGTTGCGTCCTGGACTCTTTTTAAACCCTTTACTTTTCATAATGTTTCTTATATCTGTTGCAAAGTACCAATTGCCAGCTGCAGCATAGATGTTTGCAAGAAGTGCATAATTTCCTATATTTTTAGGTTCTAACTCAAATAGGTGATCAGCCGCATATTTTCCTAGCTCTATATTATGATAAATTCTGTAGGCACCAAGCAAGGCTCCCCACACATTAGCGTCAGGTTCCACCGGCATCTTATCAATCATATGTTGTGCATCATCAAGTTGCCCATCCCGTCCAAGAAGATCAACTATGCACGCATAGTGTTCCACTGTAGGAGTGATGCAGCATTGTTTACTCATGCAATAGAAAATTTCTAAACCCTGCTCTGCTAGGCCTGCATGGCTGCAAGCAGACAGGACACCAATGAAAGTAATGTAGTCTGGGTTTACATTGTTGTGTTGCATTTCATAAAAGAGCCTAAGGGAAGCTTCACCAAAACCATGCATTCCATACGCTCCAATCATTGTGTTCCACGAGATTACAGTTTTCTGCGACACTCTATTAAATACATGGGTTGCATCTTGTACACTCCCACATTTTGCATACATATCAATAAGTGCAACCCTACAGGCTAATTTCGAAGGAAGGATTTAATCCACGAGGTCCAATATCTTCATATGACTCTCATGACAATCAACTTGGGTTAAGGACCAACTTACGTCAACAATCACAATAATTAATACGAGTAGATACACAAATAAGGTACTGAGTATTAAGGTTAGGTAACCAATATTTAACAGGTTATAGGTCTATTAGTGGTTCAGATGTATATGTTTTTCCGGTCATAGGTCCATTAGTGTGGTCGAGTTGTACATTTTAGACTTTATATTTTGAATGTAAAATTTAGAATATTTTTATTACAAATTTTTGCGCTAAAAATAAATAATTTTTTTTAAATTATTACTTTGAATGTAATTAAATTTATTGATTTGTAAAATTTATAAATAAAAATTTATGAGTATTTGTGTTATTAAAAGAATTTTTGAAATTATGTAACTAATTTCCAATTCTTCTTATGAACTTCAAATTTAGTTATGAACTTAAAAATTAGTTATGAGCATGCATTCAACAATGGGCTCTATCTTTAACAAGGTGATCTTCCCAACTCTTCTATACCTTCGGTGTATCTTTGCACCTAGACCAAATCTTAGGAGGGTTCCACAAGCATGAAGGGAAAGGATGCTAGTGGCACGGAAGAGCAAGGAGGAATTTGCATTGAGGCTGAGAGGCAAGGCCATACACCTTTTGTGCATTTCAAAGGCAATCTTGTGTAAGGTAGGACATGCAGCAGCAGTAGTTCTTAAGCATGAGTTGGTTTAAGGTGGCAACAAGTCACCTGCTTCTATGTAGATCTTGGCATGAGATGGAAAGCTTCTTCTGTTGCAGGTCACTCCAAAGGGAATGATACTAGAGAAGATGCCTCTAGGCATGTAGTGATGTGGAATGTGATGCCCATTTCTCCTATCTCAGACTGTTCATGTCTACACCACTGGACGCCAGAATTACCCTATTTGTATGCACGCATCAGTGGGGACATGATCTAGGATGCCAATTCTGTCTTAGTTACTGTAGACACCTGTGGATCTGGTTCAATATCTTTCTCCCTGGTAGCTTAGCTATTGCATTATGCTCTCAGTGTCATGCTGCTCCCTTTCAGGACACCATGTGATTTTGTAAAGGGAAGTTTAGTTCAGTCTACTAATGTTTGTGTTTGAGGCCATGTTTATTTGTGGCACGGAACTCAATCCGTAAGGGCAAGCTTTGCAGTAGATTGGCATATTAGTTCAAAGTTCTTCTTGCAGGATCTGCAGGTCTTAGCTTTGAACCCATGAGCTAGTCGGTAGCGCGTTTGTTTCATGCCCATTTTTTGAAATATGTAACTGTAAATTATTGTTTTATTAATGAACATAAGCATCTTCCAAAAAAATACTTACAATTTGAAGCTTGATTGCCTTGCCATCCAACTCAATTGTTCTGATTTTCTATTCAGCATAACAAATATTCTACATAAGCTCTAAAACACTATTTGCGGAAAATATTTCTGTGAGGCGTGAAAGGGCCATTTCAAAGCACAAATCCATAGCATAGCCTGATTAAAAAATTTCAGATCTTCAGCTTACAAAATCTACACCAATGGTGCTGATGTAACTGTCCACGTATGAATCATCCTGTAAGAGATGACATATTGCAAAACAACATGAATCAATAGCCCAGCTATATTTACTGTAGAAAAGCGTAAATTCATGAAAATTACACTATCCTTCAAATCATTTTAGCATTCAATCCGGAGCAGGAAATCTTACCACAGTAGCAAACATGACTTTCCAACCCCAGAATCACCAATCAGCAAAAGCTTGAACAAGTAGTCGCTACACAGCACAGCCAAGGCACATAAGTTAGTAAGGAGGACACAATGCAATCACAGAATTGGAACCAATTTTGTCTTATCAAAGATGTGAAATGCATAATCTCATGTTCTGGACCAACTGCCCTTTTTCCAAACACGCTCGACTCAAATGAGATTAGAAAAAACCTAGCCTTGAAGACCAATTTTAAACTTCGGTAATATCTGATAGATCGGTTTGGTCCAAAACACATTTGTAACCCCTAAAAGTGTGTCATAGTAGAAAGTTGAGAGGTGTAATTTTGATTACTCATACCCCATACAACTTCTCTAGACTACACTTATTACAATTTAAATACAATTTTATTTGAAATTTTTGACCTGCGGGAAATCTAAAAAATTAAAAATTGACTACCTAGACCTAACCAAATTCCACGAAAAATTTTTGTGTAATCTAATATAGTAATATACATCGACTCTAGACACTAAGATGTTTCAGGAGCTCAACCTTCAAACCGTCATCCCAGCTTTGGGGTAAAATGTGAGTGAAGAAACCTAGAAAATTATCCACCTCTGTAAAAGAAGGAAAAATTAACCAGATAAAAAGACAGTCCAAGGTATACTCATTTTCTGATCGAGTCCCAAAATACTAGGCCTGTTACAGATTCAAAACTCATCATTACTAGTATCACTTATTACAATTCCCTGCAGGGTGTGGAATCTGGGTATAAGAAAGATGATGAGAAGATAGAAGAAGAGTTAAAAAACTCTGTTGACTGATAATATTTGATGGTACAAGTGTCCTCTAGATCATCTGGGCATGGAGTCTTCATATAATCATAAGGTGCCACTCCAGTGGTCAACATGTCCAATGGAGCTCTCAGTGGAGCAAAGTATTTTGTCACCTTTATTAATGACCATTCCAGGAAAACTTGGATCTACTTCTTGAAGACCAAGGATGAGGTCTTCAATCACTTCAAGGAGTTTAAGACTCTAGTGAAGAATGCAATAGGGAAGAATATCAAGGTCCTCCACTCAGATAATTGTGGAGGGTATACAGATAAATACTTTGTAGATTTTTATGTGAAGGAAGGCATCAGAGGACAGTGGACAACTCTGTTAGCGCTTGAGATTTCACCTCAGGCTGAGAAAGGCAAACCTTCAAGGCAACATCAAACCATTTCACCTCGTAGCTAGCCCTACGGGGTATGAGAAGGCTCTCTCCGGTCAATCTCGTTAAATTTTCAATGGGAAGAGATGACCCAATTAGAAACACTGATATTAGGCTAGTAAACTAATTAGAATGATTGATTTGGGGTTTTTAATTAAATAACGGGGTTTTTCTGGGCTGCATGGGAAAAATCACAGCTTCAAATAGAGAAATATAATGAACAACATAGGTTGACAACTGAGGCAAGGTAGGTAAGGAATTTAGCATCAAATCTAGATTTTGAATGGGATGGCAAGACTGGTGAGGAGCTGACAAGGGCATAGAACTGAATCCTTGTCAAACAGAAGAAAACATTGAATTGAACAAACTTATAGGCAGAGCATATAATACTATGAATTCTACCTAAACACTTCATTTTCTCAATTAGACATGATCATGAGGTGAATGAAACATAACAGTTTACATATGAGACAAAGGGAAAACTTATGCTAAATTAACATACCACATGAATCTCAGAAATTAGAGCTGTGAAATTTTCATTAAAAATCCCTCTGTCAAAGACTGTACAATGGAGCTCAGTTCTCCTCCAGCACTCAGAAAATCTCCCCTCACTAACTCTCTCTCTTTTACAAATGAAATTTTAATACCATAAAAACTAATAAAATGCTGCCCAAAACAGGGGCGTTGTTTCAACTAAATCCATGAAAATAGAAAAGGATCCTCCATCTGCTCCCAAAGATAGAACAGTCTTCCATTATTCCAGCATGAAGATTTCGAATGGCCCATGAAAACTGGCTGAGGATAGAAATAGGTAATCGCACCTTTGAATGCCACTTTGCAACGATTGCCACGTTACTGATATATTTAATTCATATGCAGAAGGTTCTATAAAACAACGACTTATGTATAAACAACTCAATGCGGTTTAAAATCCTCTGATGGCCACTTAAAGATATTAACTGGGGCGTAGATCCACCTGGAGATTTAACTGAAGCTATTAATAGAAGATCAAATCTTATTTTTCTGTTATGTAGGCTCCCATTGATGACACAATCCTCCCATGTTGACAACTGGCCAGCCACACGGTCTTCACATCGCATACCACTCTGGAAGATGGCTTCTGCCAAAATGGAATGATGACCACTGAAAAGATGTTTGCCACTTTACGGAAATCGCCATATCAATGTCTCTCTGAAAATCCTCTGATTGACTAATAAAAATATAAATGCTGGAGCGCAGATCCTCAAATAATCCGGAATGAAGACATTAGTGAGAGACCGGTTGCTATATTTGGACCCATTATTTTAGTGACAAGCTATGCCTTTGAAATTATCACTTAAGTAACAACCAATAACTGCAAGGCACTCGGACGGATCCTTTGGATCCCATTCGGCACGAAAACAGGTCAAATAACTATCGAGGATCTCATGACTTGGATAGCGCAAATCACCATAGATAGAATCCTATACACGTATCCGATAATCCTGGCAGGTAGTCCTGATTTAGAGACATTAGGTGTTTGAGTTTTGTGCCAAGTTTTTGCTATGGCATTGCTGTCACTACTACAATTCCGCCCTTTAGATTATCTTGCAACCGATCAGGATGATGTAGTCGTTCAGGATCCAATCCACAGAGTCTAAATTTTTTTTAGGTTTTGTTTTAAAACTTCACACGGCAATGTTGGACTGTAAGGAGGAGGTTCCTTCAGAAAATGAATTACAACTGCGGACTCAAATTGCAAAAGCCGGTAACTTTCACGACATCACCAAGCCTGTACCTATAGAGCCCAACAAATATTATCAAAACCGCTTCATATTGCTGTCCAACCTTCACTTCAAAGGTTCTGATACTATATAATTAACAGTAGCTACACTTTCACCTAATTTCGAGTCTCCCAGATGCAGATGAAGAGGAACGAATTCGAAATATCCAATATTGGGAACCACTGTGAAAATTGTATCTTCTGGTGAGGATGTGGGATCTATATTTCAACCTTCAGTAGACCCATATTCTGAAACCAACAATAGCAAATTAGCCCATGTTTCCCACATCCCATTGATCTCATCCATTATTATGTACAGTAGCTAACTGTGGAAGCAGTATTCTGAAACTGCTAATGATTAATCACTTATTGCTCTTCACCAGATTCAACAAAATCCTCAATTAAAACACTCAAAGAGATTCCCTCCAGAAGCACACAAATCGATCCGCACAAAAGCTGCTTCAGTTGGGGAATGCTCTAACCAACGTGGTACACCACTATGATTAGAAGGCCAGCGAGCAACTATGTCACCCGTGAGAGTATTCCAGATAATCACCTCCTTGCTTGGTTCATCAATGGACAAGACAAACTGCTCTGTTTCAAAATCTCTTCAGTTAAATATGCCCCATGCATATCTCCCATAACATCACCTGTGCTGATAAATATCCGCAGAGGATGAGCAGAGGGATGTTGCATAGGCTCCATGGCAGCAGCTGCAGAGGAGGAGGATTCATTCTTAACACCAACGATAACACTTTCCCGAGTACGAGTAGAAGGCCTTCTGGTAGGATTTGATAGAGATACGATCCACTTTTCATGCTCAGCGATAATTCATGCTCAGTTTGCTTAGAAATATTTCTGTTGCCTGCAGCTCGAATACTGTTCGTTATGTCAAATTCCTAGCATTCACATTTGTTTTAATTCCTGCAACATAATTTTTCCCTTACGTGCCACACATGTATTCTTGGAGACTGAGCAATTCTTGAATGAATATGCTTCAGAATTTCCTTTTCAGATGAGGATACCTCAAAATCACACATTATTAGATCTGAAAAGTAACTTCAAACAGAGTCTTATACATTTGTACGTGCCAAAGAAAATTTCAAAACTTTGAAGGCTGGTGCTTCAATTTAAACTGGCTTCCGAGCCATCAAAACCCTTAATCATTGTTTAATGCAATTTGAAGGAATGAATAGATCTTCACATCAACCGAACTGTAAACATGCCTTGTAGCAATTACCAAACCGAACATTAGAGTAGCCCTATTCGAATCAGCTTGAGATGGATGAATGCTTCGAAACTGTTGTAACGGTTCTGCTACAGACTTTCCTTGAAGGGGAGGCAGAATCCCTTATCATAGCTTTCTCCAGCGAATAAGAGAAGACTTCAGATCTCTTAGACATATGCATGAACTGATCGAGTAATTTTGGATCTTGTTAGGCTACTAGGGAATACGCGCTCACAAATCTTTAAGATGATGCCGGGTTCTTTATCAATTTGAAGCCATTAACATCGTATTTATGCCCAATACAATGCCTCAGAAGCTCGGTTACTTCAGCACACAATCTGGATCATGAAAGCATCCCTCGGTTCAGGCAAACTTTTGAAGTGATGCTAGACTTCGTGACCTGGTCCAGATCAAGCCCTAATAGGGCTGTAGATGTCACAGGAAAACAAGAACTCAAAATGCATAGCACCAAGTCTTTTAGATCTGACTTTAAACAAGCCAAAGTAGCCTTTTCAACAGTCCTTTCTGTTTGTGTTTTTGCAGGGATAGGAGCTGATGGCACTGCCAGTTGAAGAGCTGAAGATAAATTACATAATCTGAAACAACACATTAAATGATTTCTTCTTCAAAACCCTGTTTTGAAGAAGAATCAATTTCTGACATGAGACGGAGTCTAACAGACCTCAGTGCTCCAAACTCCACAAAAGGTGGAAAAAGGAAAGAAGAGGGACAGAGAGCAGGAGACTCCCCTTACCACGTCCACAAATCAAGGGGAGAAAAGGCAGAGA
>APFE031013677.1:346026-360989 GCA_000404065.3 Pinus taeda
TTTGATTGTTAGTGAATGCAGGTTTTGAAGTGAAGGAGGAGCTCATATGGATCGACGAGGCTAGACTACTACAACAACGTTGGAATACAGGTAGGATCTAAAACACTTGGTTTCTCGTATGATAATGCATGTTTAGAGAAGGATTGCTCTTAATTGTCTTGTTTGTCACTAGAAAGTCTTAGGCTTCTAGGGAGGTTGGTTTTGTCCGCAAGATTAACTCTTTCCGCATGACAAGATTTAATAGGAGAGAACCATCAAATACCTCAAGAAGTCATCAAAACCCTAAAGCCATAGACATTTTTGAGAATTGCAATTGGTTAGGATTCTTTGAAAGGTTGAAAGGTTTTGATGATGAAATTGCTTTCAATTGTATTTTTTCTTAAACCTCCAACATCCTGAAGGGCATGAGATGATTACAGTATTCAAGGGCATGATTATATATCGGAATGAAGATCACATTAGCAGGATCAACACACTTCCCAAGGGAGTCAAATGGAGTAAATAAAGGCATGATGCAATCAACATTAAAAGAATATTTTTTCTCCCATATGAATAGATTGAGGAGGATAAGAATGGAGTGAGAAGATAAAACCTACCGCATCCATGGGATGAGGTGGCCTATCACATCCTCAAGTACATTTCTTATGAGGGAATGTTGAGTATTGTCTATGCCTACCAGTTCTGGCTACTCTACCAACTGAGATTCCAAGATGACTTACTTGCCCATGTGCAACTCAGCATCCCACACTTTCTCCTTTAATCCCTAACAAAAATGAGCTCGAGATTAAAATGGGGAGACCATAACTATTTGGCTCACCATGGTTTTATTAGACTGATAATTATGAGTCCTAGAGAACCTATAGAGCCTTATCTCCTATACAGAATTCATTGATATGGACATGGAAGTTTTCCTAGATACCCAATCAGAACCTCAAACATGATCAAAAAAGGCATGGAGAGACAAAGAAGTTGAGGCAAATACATCAGAAGAAGTAGAAGAAGATACAAATCAATAAATGAATGAAAAGACAAAGGAAGAGGCAAAATAAAAGGAAGAGGTAAAAATTAAGCTAAAATAGAAGCAGAGATTGTTGAGACGAGGTAAGCCAAGCTTCATTTAGTAGAATTAGAGGGTCGGGATATGCTAGCACCGTAGGTAGAATATCAAAAGTCTCAAGAGGTTCAAAAAGATCAATAAAGAAGAGAAATAAGGAGGAAGAAGAAGGCACTACATGTCAAAGAGAACAAAATCTATAGGAGGAGGTTGTTGCTACTTTAGCAACCCCAAGCACTCCAACAAGGCCCAAAACAAGAATCCAAAGATAATTTCTTGTTTATTTTAGGAGAAGGAAAAGCAAGAATAAATTTCACTGGAAAACCTTAGCCTCCATCTCTCACTCCAATCACCATTGAAGAATCATGTAGCCCTCGAAAGGAGGGACCTCAAGAGGAAGAGGGGTAGAATATAATGGTGACTTCCACACCACCTAAAGGAAAATAATTGCAAACACAACCAGGAAGGACAAGCACTCAAGCTACAGTTCCATAAGAGAAAACTACAGTGCTAGAGGAGGAAATTTCAGTGTTACTGGAACATACATCAAAACAACAAGAAGCTCCAAAAGACCCCTATTCCTAATACTCTTGGATTGAAGCTCCAACAATAAGGGAGGATTGAAGTGGAGTCCAATCCAATGGAATACAAGTCTCTAGATGATTATTTTGTACAAGGGAGCAAAGTGTAGGTTTTCATCTAGTAGGGACAACTACATCTAGCATAGCATGGGATGTCAAACAAATCATCAAGATAATAACATAATAATAGCATAAAAACAAATATGAGTAAGTTTCTCATAGGATGAGAAATGGTTTCGGTAGGGGGGTATGATGGGCCTCCCAATTAGGTACAATTTAATGCTCATCTAACCTTTATTAGGCTCATTTAACTTCTCCTTTTGCACTTAATAATGCATTTCTCAATTTTCACAAGTTCCTATGAAGGTTAAATGTGATTATCGTACTTCATGTGCCTAATGTGTTTATTGTGCAGTATATTGAGGATATTTGGTGCAAAACAAGGGGAATCAAGTCAAGAGGAAAATATAGGACCTTCCTCCTACTATAGGATGACCAAAACTTAGTTGGCTTAGAGAAATCATTGCTCCTCCATGTAACTATGAGGTCAAAAGGAGTAAGATCTTACTTTTTAGGGATTTTGGGGGGAAAGCAACCCCATATTTGAGGAGGTTGCCCCTCAACCATTTTATGCTAAATAGGGGCTCAAATATCCTATATGGTGGAATTTTTGGAGATTAATCAGTTGTAACCAAGTGAAGGCTCTTTCCTAACATTTCGGCCATGTAATCTTTTATGTATGAGCTCATTTTCTGATTAATGAGAAACATTCTTGGTTCCTAGACTGATCTTTCCTTCTCCTTGGCTTAGGGCCCAACTCAGGTGGTAAATCCCCTTCTTTGTACCTTTATTTTACATGCATCAACTCAATTAGTTAATTATGTGATTATATTTTTGAATATTATCTTTGAAGGGTTAATGAATTAGCTTGTTTTAAAGTGTGTTTATGCATCTTGCTTTAGTAAATCCAACAATAAGTTATGTTAATCATTCTTAAGACATTCCTTATAAATATTGTTTCCTGCAGGTGAATAAGTTAGTTTGTCAGTAAGTTTATTTCTGCATTTCGATTGAGATTTAACAACTGTTCCATGTAGTTACACTCCTTTCTATGCATTTAGCTTTCTTATATTATTGTTTCTTTTCTTATTGTTATACATTTATGCAATATGTTAGTGCATAAATTCTTGTTTTCTTATAAGAAACCCCAGAATCTCTCTTTTCCTAAATAAACCAATTCATTAGAGGAATAAAGAACAGGAAAATATTTTTTTCCCTTCCTATATCCCTCCTTCACCTTATCCATTCTCCAAATCGCATCTAGAACGCATTTTTCTACTTACTAAACTGTCTCCTGAAGAAAAAAAGGGACTCTTGTAGAAGCCCATAATTTGCGTCAAAAACTCTTCAATATTTGCATCCAAAGCATCGTTATCCTTCCTTGACATGTTACAAGATACATCAAACCTTGATGATGGAATTTGGAAGCTAATAGATCCCGTAGAATATTTTACCTAGTTGTTGTAGTAAAAATGATCTCTATTCTGCAAATTAGGGTTTACTATTTCAAAGATTTCTTTCAGTTGCAAGTTTGTTTCCAATGCATAGTAGAGTAGATTTGATTTTTTTCCCAACTTGTTTGAATTGGTTTTCCTTCTTTTCTAGAAAATAGAATAGATTTACTTGTTTCTCTTTTCCTCTTGTATTTTTTTAGTATTTCCTATAGGATAGATAGAAGAACAGTCTATGTGCAACCTAGCTTCCCTTCAATTACTTTCACCTACATCAAATCAAAAAAATAAGAATGCATTCAGATTGCAGACATAGTGCCATCCCCTCTTAAATTTTTACAAACCGCGGGTTGACAATTAAATTCAAGACCCCTTGGGAGTTGCAACATTCTCGCTGTAGTACTAAAGGCCATCACAAATTACATTAAAGTAGCATATATTATTAAAGAATCGCCAATAATATTCTGAGAGAGAGAACTATCCAATCAAATATCCTTCCTAAGAAATTTCACTCAACTAGTGCTCCATAGTACATGTGAGATTACACTAGAAATTGTGCATTCATATACAAGTGTGACAATGATCTCAAAATAATTTGAATTCTATCTATTTGTATGAGGGAAACCAAGTCAAGTTTCTCTAATTTTAACTTAAAATCTAAAAAATAATATTCAATTATGATTACAAGTTGGATAGATCACAAACGAATTGCCAAACATAGATAACTCAATGATAAAACATAATTATAAGCTTCAATTAACCCAAATGTGTGAGTTAGAAACCCTCCAAGGGTGATTTCATCCTCCAAAATTTGTGTCTCTCATCAATAGGTGTAATGGGTGTCTCATAGGGAGGAATCTCATCCTAAAAGTAACATACCCTCATCAAATATTTCTAAATAATCAAGCAAATCCTCATCAACTCCAACATCCTCCACTAGAATACCCACATCATCAATCCAAGCATCATGATGGGGGTGGCATAGTGCTAAGGCATGAAATCATCATGGAAATTTGTGCACCATCCTTTCTGTAAGGGTCAAATTTCATCATCATCATGAATTGCCCTAAAAATAGGTCAATGTCCATCAAGTAGGTTTAAAACCATATTGGAGACACCCGGTCAACTCTAGGGTACATCATCTCTTTTAGAAACCACCTAGCTCTATAAGGATTCATCCAAGGTCTTGGATGGAAATAAGAGCATCATCAACTATGCTAAGGAATCCTAAGGCTAAAACTCCTCAATAAGTTGTGAACACAGTAGGTCAAAGTGCTTAGTGGAATCATCAAGTGGGGCAGGATGTCCTCTTTGAAGTGTTGGAAAAGCATCACACAACCCCTCAAGAGATGGAAATTGTACCTGGGAAAAAAGATATAACATCACACTCACATAATCAAGTGAAATCAACGTCATGGGTGCAAGAAACATAAGAGTATCAAACTAGGAAATATTCAATGTAAAAGGAATCAAAGTACTTTACACAAGCATTATCTTAAAATGTCTTCCTAGCTTATGATTTATAAATAAGTTACCTTACTTAGGTATGGGAGGGCTATCACAAGGCCCTTTTAGGTGCTTCCAACCCTAAGGAGATGAAGAGTTTCTAGGGTTTGTCGGGGATGAACACCTTATGCCAATAGACCTTCTTGGCAGATTTGGAAGAATCTATTGACTACTCCCCACATAAACTTGAAGGCTAACAAAGCCTGAACTACTAAACCTTCATATATTCATGCTCTTTATTATTTTTTATTACTTTTATTCTTTCCACCTTTCTAATAAACTATCCCTTTAGCCTATACAAGTTTCTCTCTCTAACTCTAATGACTTGGCCTGGGTCAGAGCTAGATCCCTTAGATCTAATCAATGCCTTTTCAATCTAGAATGCTACACAAAACCCCTTCTCCTCCAACATAAAGATTGAGATCAAAATACTCTTGAGGTTTTCCCCCCACAACATGTCCTTTATTGTTAGGAATTATGACTATCGTTACACCAAAACCCGCAGGTGTTAGTCAACAATCACATCGCTATAGATAAGGATCCATGAGATGCAGTTATTCCATGTCACGAAACACACGAGGATCATTGGTTTATCCTATGTCCAACAATTCCCCCCCCCCCCCCCAACCCAACCTACACTCTGATACCACTTGTTGGGAATCACAATTGTCGTTAGGCCAAAACCTGTATGTGTTATTCAACGATCGCATCACCAGAGATAATGATCCATGAGAAGCAGTTACTCCATGTCACGAAACACATGGGGAGCATTCGTTTATCCAATGTCCAACATTTACTTCCATCCTTCCTCCTAACTGAAGGTACAATACGATTGTTCCCACCCCCACTACTACATGTTTGGCATCATCACCAACCTCCACATCCAATTTTGAGTCTCACTCGGTCAAGTTGTCGAACTATTATCATGCTCTTGTTATATGTATTCTAGATCCACTATAGTAGCCATAAATCACCTGCTAAGGTGATCAAGGAAAGGTAAGAAACAAGTGATGACTCCATTTCAAAATTCCTATAAAACTCATCTTGAGCTTCTACTGATGCAACTACACTTGTCTATGTGTCTTTTCTTCCTTTCTTCCTCTCTAGACATTGTGAAACATAGTGTCATATCTTATGACATAAGTAACACTTGACCTTATTCAAGCCCTCCTCCTTCTTAATTTTTTAGGTTTACTCATCACTCCTACTCGAACTCTTTCCTTTTCCCTTTTCCATCAGAACCATGTTCTCATCATCTTCCTGCTCAGTGAACTTCCCTTTTGATTGTAACCTAATTTCCTCTTGTATGTAGGCAACCATTAGCCTATCAAATGTGGGTATTTTATCTCAATAACAAACTCCTTTTATTGATGGATCCCATGCCTCTAAGAACTTTTTCAATGCCACATTTACTAGTTTTGAGTCTTCTAACTTTTCTCTCACTATTGCAACATGATCATGAATCTATGTGATCCTCATCAAATAACTCATCGTTGAGTTAAACTTGGTCATTTATGTATCCCTAAGAATATATTTCAATATCTTCTTTGTGTTTATTTTCTTTCTCTAGTATAATATTACCAAGGCATCACACATCTCTTTCGTTTTCTACTTCTCAATTATGTGAGGTATCAAATGATCCTTCATGGTTCCAATAATACCCTCTTTTCCTTTATTTACTTCTTTGGTAAGATGTCCTTCTCTGAACGATATGATGGCTTCAGGATCTCAATCTCAATAATCTTGTAGAGATCATTTCCCTTGAGAACCACGATGATCCTAGATTTCCAAGGTGGGAATTTGTTGTAGCAACTACAACCACCCTCCAAAATTTTGGCCTGCACCAATTTCAAAGCCTCCCTTGAGAGTTCACTTGATGACTACATACATGTGGGTTCACTTCATGAGCTCATGTGAGTCCTCGTATCTACCTTGCTTGTTCATTTCATTCACGTTTCGGCATGTTGGTGTCTAAATCATGCTTGCAACCATGTTTTGGTTATGCTCAAAGTCTTCGCTTCATATGTGCTTGTTGTGTTTGCTATGAAAGCATCTGTCACACTCACACACGGAGTCATGTTCATTGTTGTGCAAGCGTCATCTCGATCAATGAACGGTCACTCACGAGTGTCATGCTTGTCACTTGCACCGTAGGTCAGTCATGTTGAACATGTGTGTCTGGATGGTTTGAGTTGTTTCATTGTCGAGTCATGTTAGTGTGTGTTTGCATGATGATCTATGCATATTTCGATCATTCACACACTTAGTTATTTTTGTTGAAGTTTTGACGACCAGAGTCCCCTCTACAATCCAGACCATCACCCCGCCATCGACTCGATCGACTGTCAACCAGAATAGCATAGAAGCACCAAGCTAGTCTTTTCAAGTTGCGCTATCTGTAAGAAGTTCAATCAACTTCCATGTTGACCACCTGGACAATCAGACCGGCAGTCACCCCAGGACTAACTCCCTTCAAAAATTCCACAAAGGCCACTGACCTCACTTTCTCAACTGACTGAGGAAATTGTGCAGATAGGCCAGACAAACACCAAGTGCCCATCCATGTCTCCTTCAAAAAATTGCGTAGTTTTCCCATTTAGTCATCTGGGCAGTCGATCGGTTTCTCATCCAAGAAATTGTGCAGTTTTCATGAGCGGTCTTTTGCTCTCTAGTAGTCCGCTTAGCTCATAAATTGCACAGAGATGATCAACAAGCTGACTTCCCAGCTTCAGTGCAACTTCCTCGTCAGTAGCTCCTAGCAGCACACTGCTAGTTCCCTCCAATAATTGTGCAGTTTCTGCTGCGAGTGACCCCAGCAGCCAACTACCAGTTCCCTCTAGGACTTGCACAATTTTGGCTACCAATGACCCCAGCAGCCAACTTCTAGTTCCCTCTGGTAATTGCGTAGTTTTGGCTACCAGTGACCCCAGCAACCAGTTGCCAGTTCCCTCTAGGAATTGCGCAGTTTTGACCAGTTCCCTTTGGGAATTGTGTAGTTTTGGCTTCCAGTCTCCTAGGTAGTTCCTCCCAAAAACTATGTGATTTCTACATGTTGACCCTTCATGCAGACTACTCCATTCCTCTGGAAAATTGCACAAATTTGGTTGTCTAGCCCCCGCTGGCCCTTTGTTCTGAAAAATGCGCAAAACATGCCTACCTTGCCTTCCTGCAGCCCAGCTTGTCCCTCCAAAAATTTGCACAATTTTTCCTCCCAACTAAGCCATACCTTGCAGGTAGTCACTGTTGACTCAGACTACCCGTATCCATCACTCAATAACTCTTGAATAGTTTTCTTCAGCAGTTCCCAGAGCCATCATCCCGCTTCATAACCTTTCCACCTCTCTCGGTCACCTGCATCCGAAATGATCATGTGCCATGGTAGACTAGGATGATTTGGATTTGATTTCATCTCATCATGAGTGACTATAAGTATAGGTGCACCAACAAACATGGCAAGATGACGAATGGGATGAACGAAGGGAGCACATGCAGAAGGACAGGTTCATCAACAAAAAAACGAATGAAGCATGTGAAGTGGACAAATGCGATGAACATGCACCTTCGCGAACAAATGAGCCTGTCAAACCTTCCATCATGCAAGAAAGGAACAACATGCTAAAACTTTATCAAGCAACAACATGCCAAAGATTCATCAAGTGAACTAAGTACCATCGAAGACTATGCACACTTCGCCATGTAGAGGTGAAGCTATGATACACCATGAATACATCCATCACCCAGTAGCATTGTAGCTCGACATGCACTCCAGTAGCAACACGAATGTACCAACACTGTCATGTCAAGTCATGTCTAGTCATGTCACCCACATCTCCTCTATGGGCTATGTTGTCAATCAATGTGATGTAACATGGAAGTCCAAGAGACCCTATTGTTGAACAAAGAGTCATGTAAGTCGAAAATTCATGGAAGTCAAATGTTCATAAGGGTAGTTGAACAGCCACAAGGGTCAGTTTCACCCTTGGCTATAAATACCCCCTCATTTGTACATGCAAAAAGATTTTTTTCACCTTAGCTCCTCCCACATAGCCAAGAGAGTCTGTAATCTTTTCTTTGAGGGGTAAGTAGTGGATCCAATGCCCCGCACGCGAGGTTAGTGGTATATGGTGTAATGACATGTCTTCGAACTTTTGCTTAATTCAAAATCCTACTAACAGCCCAACACGTTTTCACACATGTATTGCATCTGTTGTAAGACTGATCTTTAATACTTGTAATGCATGTTGCTTTAACTTGTGTTCTTCATATGAACTGTTTCATTTTTTTTAATGCATAATCTTATTAATGGAAATGTGTTGTAGATGTTATTAACGTCGTCTCGCCCATGTAGACCGCTCTCTCGGACATCAAACAAACCTTTCACATGAAGCTTGTTGTAACCATCGTTGCACTCATTCGGACTAATCCGTTGAGTGTTATATGTGTTATCTTACCTTGTATGTTATGATTGTTGCATCTATGTGGACTGCTCCTCTGGAAGTTGTGCATGTCCTATTGTGTTGTGTGTTCCTAGAAGTAGTGGGACTGCTCCCAATCGACCTGGAACTCATTCTCACCCTCTCCCTCAATAGTGAAAGAACCATTGACATAAGTGACACTTACACTCATAAAGCATGCGAACCTCACTTCTCGAAGACAAGGCAAACCACTCTCTTGTGCTGACAAGCAAGAGTTGAAGCAGATCTTTGAGATAATGGCAATCGGGTCATCGAACCATATGGGACTCCTACACCAAACGGTGTGAGGTTTAGTTGGGGCTTCATATTGGGGAGATCCCCTAATGTTGGCGAGTCCAGCACCGTCAATATTTTGGCGCTAGAAGGAGGGCCAAATAACAAGTTGAGTCCTCATATCCGTTTTGAATATCTACATATCTATCATGACTAACTACTGAGTTTCTCTTCCGGAGTGTATGCCTTATGGAAATGATTTCATCATCTCAAAAAAGCTCTCAAATAACTTGTCTCATAAAAAATTTGATGGTGGAGGATATGTAGCCTTGGTTAGGCACGTGGTCAACGTTGTAGTCTCATGCGAAAGACATGGATTATTTGAAGAATGCATGAGTTGCGCATTGTTCGTCTACACGCTTCAAGGGCACCCCATGCACTGGTGTGCCACGCTACCAGAAAAATCTATTCATTCTCTTGCTCATCTGGTCATAGAGATAGACCATGCTTTTAATCACTTTAACTGGAAAGCACTTGATCAACAAATTATGAAATTATGAAAAGCACCAGATGAATCCGCTGATTAGTTTTACACACGCTTTTGTAATCTTTCATATCGATTCCCTGAAGATGAAACTGATTGGGAATTTCTTTATGGAAGATTTGAGTATCTTCTTCGCATATTCGAACCCCGCTCAGCATGCTTCGGTGATGGAGTTGAACAATCACAGGCAGGCACAGTCGTTGTCACAAGTGATTGTCTGCCTTCACCTCATCAAACAGATCCACCACCGCAAAGTGATGTGGTAGATCATGCACATGCCTCTGTTGAAATGTCACACTCTCCCACCTCACATACTCTTGATATTTCTACAAATTTGGATTGCTAGCATGTTGGTTGTCACGTAGACTCTTTCCCTCAACCTTTGTCCTTATGTTCTATTGATCCTCTGGATTGTATTGTCTTGTGATCTCCCATTCCAGACTCCTCACCTATTGTGAACGAGGATCAAGTTGTCGACGAAATTGGTGTTATGCATCCAACTTGCGACATAATTCATGATGAGTGTGTGCGGAAATCTAAAGAAGAACCTGTGGTGAAGGATGACTCCCTTCAAGCCATGCCTCATCCGCTTCATCCTGACATCCCTTGTGATTCTGCCACTGCTGATTTCCCCTGTGAAAACCCATTTCCAGATCTTTCTACTTTTGATCATTCACAGGACAACTCGGATGTCAGTCTGTCATTATAGTATGGAGAGGACACATCCTCCTTAAAAAATCCATTCAATCTGTCATTTATCTTTCTTGAAAACACAGAGGGTGGACATCTTTACTTCTCATCTACCCCTCTACCCGATTCATCAAATCATGAGGATGTCAACAAACATCTTGAAATTTTTTATCTTGATTGACGTGATCTATCCACTTCCTAATCCAATCATGATGTTGATTCAAACATTGTCAATCTATCCAAGACACTAGTCTACGATGATCTATCTATCAATGAAGTCGAAACGCCACAGACTGTTGAGGCACTTCAGCTCGAGTTTATGGTTATGTCAGGCCCTCGCTGTCTTGAGGTTGGTTTCACTCCTGGTTAGGAAATTGTTGAAACACTCAAGGCTCCTCGTCACTCTTTGCTTTGCATTGAAGATCAACCAAACACCTAGATTTCAATTCCTCCACTCAAGCTACACGATCCCATCGCTCATGAGTTTGAGGAATCTTACACAGCAAGCACACACGCACAACATAAGTGGCCTACCTATCTCATGTTTACTTGCACGTCACAATCAACAGAATGAACACACTCAACATCAGCATGCAGTGTAGCACAACACCATGGTAGCTCCATAGAGTGCATGTCATGCACGTTCACTCATCTCTTTTTTGTGTTCGCTCATAAACTCGAAGTGTGTTTGTCTTCATTGTTGTATCTTTCTTGTTTGTTGGTTTGCATAGTTGTCTTGTTCGTGAACCATGCCTTCACCAACATGGGTCAACCAATGCGTCGGTGGCTACATTAGAAGTATCACCTCATGTGACATAGCCCATGCACAGTTATCTTAGGAGTAGGAGTAGTGTTTGCTTTTTTGCTTGTCTTTTCTTTCTGGTTCACATGATTGTTTGCTTGTTGACTGGTTGCTTTGCTTGCTTGTTTTTGTTTTCACTTTGTTTTCTTTGCTTACTATTTTTGTTTACATTTGTTTTGTTTTCTTGGTATATTATTATTTTTGTTTCCAGAAATAAGTGCTGCCAACTACTACATTCTGGCTTTTGAATAGAGTATGTGGCTGAAATTTGAGGAAAAATCATGACACTGCAGCACTTGGCCTATCTTGTGTCTGCCTTCTCTGTGCTTGGTTTTAAATTTCGGTCGGTGAAGTCCTGACGGAAAATACGAACTATTTGCAAGGGAAGTTTTGGTCCAACCGGGAACCTGTATCCACACTAGGAAGCCCATGCCTGTACTCAGCCTTCTGCTCTGTGTGTTCAAGCTCATCCAACTAGTAGAAACAAAGATGGGGAAAACCTAAACAAGCAAACCTATGTCAGAATTCTTACATGCTTCTCTAAAGGAACAACCTCTTCTGCTCTCAATAATTCAGGATACCTCTTCTGCCCCAAAAATAAATAAGTGCCTATGCACAGTCCTCTTGAAAAATACAAAGGCGAAAGAAGAGAAAGGCTTCCTGCACAGAGAGGTGAAGCATGCAACTCCACCGGGGTACTGACCAGGCTCGCTGGTAGTGGAGCAATGTGTGTGTTCCTATGTGACTCCATTGGGGTACTTTCCAGGCCGCTGGCAATGGAGCAACACCAAATATGAAAACTTCTACTCTAAAAAGCTTCAACTCGCGAGCTTAACTACCCTTCTCGGATTCGAAACATTGAGATCTAAGATGAACTTTTGATTGTGTTTGACTGAGTTAGCAAAGGGTGAACCATGTATGTCCATAGGATCAGTGAGAAAGCTAGAGTAACCTGCACAACAATTCAATACTCCCTGAAATACTAAGGTCCTGTGCTAATAATGAACCAAAATGGAGAAGCTGGAATTCTACCAGTGTGTCGCCAAGTGTTGTAGAGGCTACAACTACCCTCCAAAATTTTGGCCTACACCAATTTCGAAGCCTCCCTTGAGAGTTTCACTTGATGATTGCACACACGCGAGTTTGCTCCATGAGCTCATGTGAGTCCTCAAATCCACCTTACTTGCTCATTTCATTCAAGTTTCTACATGCTGGTGTCAAAGTCATGCTTGCGACCATGTTCTGGTTATGCTCAAAGTCTTCACTTCGTATGTGCTTATTGTATTCGCTATGAAAGCATCTTTCACACTCACACATGGAGTCAAGTTCATTGTCGCGCAAGCGTCATATCGATCAATGAACGGTCAATCACGAGTGTCATGCTTGTCACTTGCACCATCGGTCAGTCATGTTGAACATGTGTGTCTAGATGGTTTGAGTCGTTTCATCGTGGAGTCATGTGAGTGTGTGTTTACATGATCACCTATGCATCTTTTGATCATTCATACACTTAGTCATTTTTGCTAAAGTTCTGACAGTCGGACCATCACCCCGCCATTGACTCGATCGACTATCAACCAGAATAGCATAGGAGCACCAAGCTAGTCTTTTCAAGCCGCGCTACCTGCAAGCAGTTCAATCAACTTCCATGTTGACCATTTGGACAATCAAACCTGACTGTCACCCCAGGACTGACTCCCTTCAAAAATTGTGCAGAGGCCACTGACCTCACTCGCTCAACTAACTGAGGAAATTGCGCAAATAGGCCAGAAAAAAACCAAGTTCCCGTCCCTGTCTCCTTCAAAAATTGTGCAGTTTTCCCAGTCAGTCATCTGGGCAGTTGTTGAGCCTCAAACCTGCACTCATTTACCCATCCTCCCAACAGCCTTTTCCTACTCATTTCCTTCTTTTGTCATCATTTCCTTCATCAACTTGTTCAATTCATTGCATTATAGGACCTTTTAACATGATTTTCTAATTGTGCTAATGATTGACTGTTGGTTTATATTTTTGGTTCAAGTGCTGCAATTCCACAGCTAATACAGGATTTCCGCAGCCGGTCTCAGATTCCACAGCCGATCCCAGATTCCGCAACCATTTTCTTGTTTGTTATGATCCAGGTGTCCTCCAGAGGAAAGAGCCACATGGGCAAGTTTGTATGACTGTGTACATGGTGCGTGTGCTGTCAGCTCAGCCAAACTGGCCGTCTATACCCCTGGTCAACGCGGAGGTAACTCTGGTCAAACGGCAAGGTTGCAAACAGTGGCACGGCTCTGCGTGTTCAGTTGGAGCACGTAAGTCACACCTGGCCTCTTCTTTAGCCACGAAAACTGCAGGGGACAAGAATCCAACAGTGGATTTATTAAACCATGATGACCGTTCCCTAAATCCGCGCATGGTGCTGCTGAACGTGTCTTTTTCATAGCTGTTAGTTAGCTTAGTTTACGCACAGAACAGTTTGTGTTCTTGCTATAAATAAAGCATTTCTACACGCTGATTAGTTAGTTTTTGAAAGTTAATCTTTGGCTGCTGTAAACTCTATTTTAAAGACTCTTTTATATAGCGTTTACGCTCCCTATTGTGTTTTATTATGTGCTGATTTAATTCCAAAAAGACAGTTCTGTTCTTACCTGCGTAGCTGATCTTTTTAACTGGTTGAAGTGGATGGAGGGCCCCTGTCTGCTACAACCATTGTACAGTAGCTTTTAAATTTACTTTCCTGCATTCCTTTTTCTTTAATTCACCATGTATATTAATGTACAGTTTTTGAATTATGTTGCTTTATGTTTCTGTACTTTTCATGACTGATCAGTGTGTGTTTTTACAGCTTTGTTAGGAGCCCGGGACAGTGTGCTTTTCCTTCTTTTTAACACTAGTGGCATTTGAAGTTGTCTTATCTAAACTGCTGACTTTTGCTTTGATTTTCATTAGTTTCCTTGCTTAGTTAGTTTCCTTGCTTAGTTTACTTTATCAAGTTTTGTCAAGTTGCTAATCTCTTGATGGTTCTTTTTATCATAATTCACTAAATTTTATGGGACCAAAATATCATTTAATTGCAGCTTGGTTTATTTAGTTTTAGACTCATATTGCTAATTCACTCCTAACTCTTTTTCACATGATCAATTTAGCTAAAGGCAGAATTTTAAGGGAGAATTAAGTAGTGTGATTTGTCACTTAATTTTTGTATTGCTTTAGATTCAATAGAAGAGTTAGAGTAGTGTTCTTGCTTTCAGCTGAGTTAATATAGATGTCATTTTCATTCTTATCAGCAGTAAAGGTATTGGACTAGTGCCATTGGTCTTTTTGTTTGATGCTTTACTTTCATTCAAAGATTTAATTCCATTCCAAGTTATTGTTCAAGTTTTCTCTTTAAAATTCAAGAAGCATTTAGAAATCGCCACATACACACACATTCACTCACTTGTTTATAACTTCATCACATCACATTAGGAAGATAAGTTAGACATACACTAAAAACGACAAAAAGAACTAGGAAAGGCTACTTAAGTATATATTGTACACTTCACTTCATCAGCTTACGAGCCCCGGGTTGACAATTTATGATAGCAATTTAGACAACACTAAAT
>APFE031013699.1:8087-32927 GCA_000404065.3 Pinus taeda
CTCTGCATGGAGCTTTCAGTATGGTCCAGTTTTGACCATTTATGAGCAGTTTTCAGTGGAGAACTTCTAGGAGATGATGTAATCAGTTGACCTTGTTCCTTTAGGCAGTGAAGCAATCCTTTTAGGGACTTAAGAGCCCTCAGTTTATGGACATTTTTTATTGGGGTTGAAGTGCCCAAAAATGTCTATAACACTTGCTCACCTAACAAAAGGAATTTAAATATTTGTTGTACCTAGGGAAAAATATTCTAATCCATTCTCCAACAATGACGCCAAAAAGAGGTTGTCACTTTTTATAGCACCTGTAGCATAGTGCTTTAGGGGATATAGAAAGCTTCCTAGAGACAACAAACTCTGATTTACTTTGGCCCCCTATGCTTCGAGCCCTTCTTGCATTATTTCATGTAAGACCAAGGGTTGTGACCATCGGCTTACTCTTCCAGGGCTAAGGCTTTTATTCGCTATTCGAGGGTTGTTTTCCCATGTTAACTGCTCAACGCCCTAACTCTTACGAACACATGCCCTATATCAGAAATCCTCCCGCAAAGGTTTCCAGCCAGAGTTTTTATATTGGAGTGGCGACATGCTTTCAATCTCCCATTGCGATAGCCCTTTGGTACCCAACTTCCAACTCCACCTTTGGTCCCACGTGCCCTTTGTGACAATGGGGCTAGTCCCAACATTGGAGCTCCCTTTTCAAAACTTTTTAAAGTGGCAAATGTTACAAAACACCAATATCCCTCAACCTCCAATTTGTGACCTCCGATTGTGACACCATATGCCATGTGGAAAATTGTGAGTGGTGACACATGTCACCCTGTTTTGCCCCCTTATGACCCCTAAAAATGCCATACCTACATTCCATGTGTCCATCATACTGCCACATCAAGATGACCTCAGCCTCCATGTGGCCCTTGATAGAACCATTCTCATTGTGCCATGCGTCCAGTTGGAGGAGAGAGAAAAGGCTTGCCTGCCCTTGGTTTTTCACTGATTTCCTTTGTTGCATTCTTCGAGGCATTCCCAATGCTTTAACACTAGAGGCTCAAATCTTGACAATCTTAATCGCAATCAGAACTTTTAAAGGGTGTCATCTATTTTATTTCCAATTGCGATGCGTTGATCTCTGATTTCTCTGATCGTCGATATGTGATTTTACTTTAAGGCATTTTCTCCTTGGCTTTCGGTTTTCAAGGGTAACTTCAATCTACTATGACTTCTGAATCTGGGGTCCATTTGAGGAGTTCCATATACAATTGGAAAGCTAATTCTGAGCACTATCCATTGGAGGGAGTCTAATTTATCTTTGTCGGCTTTTGCGGCTTGGGAGATGGCTACAAAATCTCTTGTTATTTTGTACTTTGGTCAGTTGAAAACGAATTTTGCAGCAAGTGACAACATTCCCTTGTGGGTTTTCTCCCTGACTTGTATCCTATATCTCATGTTCTTTATGTTCTTGTGATTTTCATGCATTTTATGTTTTCGTAATTACTTGACGAGGAAGATATAAAGTAATAGAGGCCAACAAATACTCACAAGTAATTATCAAGTAAGAGGAATCAACCCTAATCTACAAGTACATTGATTTCTCAACATGGCATTAGAGCCAACGTGAAGGAAGGACAACATGAAGATCAAATCCTTGTTGGAAATCTTGTTGGAAGACACTCTTGAAGCAATTATCTACTCTCTCTCTCCCTCTATAATGGCAAGCTATATGAAGAACGGCCTCAAGAAAATTAGGAGTCTCCTTGAAACTATTAAAGTCTTCATCATCAATCATATCCAAGCTATCTAAAGATGCCATGGATGGAATTGTATTTTTTGCTCTAATCGGTACTTTTTAGGATGATAGTATATGGGTAATCGATGGTGGATCCTTTAGACATATGACAGGGGGAGTGTGGAAAGCTCAAAACTTTATCAAAAGGAATCTCTTCTCATTCAATTAAACTTGGAGACAAAAATATATACTCAGTCAAAGTATTTGGATCTACTTCTTTGGAGCTAGAAACTGGTGGAAACATTCATCTCAATAATATACTCTATGTTCTAGGTTTTAAGAAAAACTTACTTGATATTTCTTGCTTAGACGATAAAGGTGATAGGGTTGCATTTGTTGATGGCAAAGTTATTGTGTGGGGTAAAGGATCTAGTATTTGAAATGCTAAGACTATTGAGATTTGTGAGGGGAGGTTGTATATACTTCTAACACATTTCCCTCAATATCTAGTGCATTTAGATATTTAACCTTGCGAATTATGGCATATAAGGTATGACCACCTTCATTACAAGATATTTCCATCATTAAATCATACGGTTACTAGTATCCCCAAACTAAAAGAAGAACATGAAGGAGTCTGTAAGGGATGTGCTCTTGGAAAGAATGTGAAGAAACCCTTTACTAGCAGTGACACTAGATCCAAGGAGATTTTGGATCTCATACACTTCAATGTTTGTTGACTTATGGAAAAAAGGTCTCTTGGTGGTCATCAATACTATGTAACATTCATTGATGACCACTCTAGAAAAACTTGGATATACCTCCTCAAGTCTTAGGATGAAGCGTTTGAGAAATTTCAAGAGTTCAAGGCAGAAGTATAATATTTGATAGAAAGGAAGATCAAAACCCTAAGATTAGATAATGTTAGAGAATACACTTCCAGAGAACTTGAGGCTTTTTATAAGGAAGCATGAATTAAGAGGGAGCTAATAGTTCCCTACAATCCTCAACAGAATGGTGTGGCTGAAAGGAAGAACCGATCAATTGCAGAATGTGTTGGAGCCATGCTACATGACCAATACCTACCAAAGTTGTTATGGGGAGAAGTAGTTGTAACAACAATATATATACATACAAAATAAAAACCCTTTTAAAATTCTCAATGAAATGACCCAAAAAGAAGAGTTCATCGCAAAGAAGGCAAGCATTGATCATCGTTGAATATTTGGATGTCCCACATACATTCACAGTCTTAAGAACAAAAGGAAGAAATTGAACCCTCTCGGTATAAGAGGCATATTTGTTGGTTATAGTGCTTCATCTAAAGCTTATAGAGTCTACAATAAGGAAGATTGTCATATTGAAGTTAGCAAAGATGCCATCTTTGATGAAAATATTGCATATAAGAAGTCCAAGGACATTCCTATTGATTTTGATGAGGAAGAAGAACCTATATTTGAAAATGAAGAAACTTCAAGGTATGAAAATACTCTGGAAACTATAACTAATCATGAGGAAATTGAAGGACCAAGTGAACCCGTGTAACAATTCATTATTCTAGAAACTCGAAAGAGGCCAACTTGGTTAAGGACAACTCTACAGGAAGCCGAAGGACATGGAACAAAAGAAAAGCTTATAGAGAAAGTAAGAAACCTAAAAGGTATTCAGGTTACTTACATGACTACAATTATTGAAGCAAAGCCTACCACTTATGAGAAGGAAACTAAATGTCAAGAATGGAGGAATAAAATGTAGAAAAAATACCAATCTATAATGAAGAATGATGTCTGTGAAGTTGTTCCTAGACCTAGAGACAAATTTGTTGCCACTTCCAAATGGGTGTACAAGATCAAACATGCAGTTGATGGAAGCATTGATAAGTAGAAGGTAAGGATTGTGGAAATAGGCTTTTCTCGAAAGGAAGGAATCAACTATGAAGAAATAGTTTTCTCCAACATCTAGATATACAAACATTATATCACTTATCTCTCTGGCTGCTGCTATGGGATAGGACATTCATCAAATGGATGTTAAAACAACCTTACTAAATGGGACAATTGATGAAAAAGTTTACATTGAGAAACCTTAGGGATTCGCGGTCCATGATAAGGAGACACATGTTTCTAGTTTGAAGAAAGCTCTATATGGCTTGAATTAAGCCCATAGAGCATGGTACACAAGGATGAATGCATATATTCTAAGACTTGATTTCTTCAAGAGTTCCATAAATCCTTATATCTACATCAAGATGGTTAAGAATGAACTTGTGATTATACTACTATATTTGAATGAATTACTAGTTATAGGTGTAAAACATCATATTCAAGAATGAAAGAAGCAGTTGGAAACAAAATTTGACATGAAGAATCTTGGGCTTATGCACTATTACTTGGGATTAGAAGTATGGTATTGTTGTAATACTCAAAAACCCCCATTATGTTAGAATTAGAATAAGAAATAATGGGGACCCTTTAAAATTTTAGGAAATAATCCTTTCTTGTTTTAATAAAATAGGACAAGTTTTATATTTTTACCCTTTTATATAAATAAAACAAGAAAATATTTTTAAAAGGTATATTGCGAAAATAAAACCCTTTTAGACTTAAGGCCCTTTCCATATTTCTTAGGAAATAATATGCAAATCTATGAAATCTCGTTAAACTATATTTCCATGAAAAAATCTTAAAAGACATCAGCAAAGTTTATAAATGTTGTTTTAGCAAATAAACAGAAACATCATAAAAGGATGGTCCCACTAAAAAACTGCACGTGAAGCGGTAATTGGCTTATCGATGTCGGCAATTTCAATCGATAACAAATCGCCGATAACGAACCACCGATAGAAAACACCAATTGCAAATTTTCGATAGCGATATCACATTTCGTCAACTACTGGTATTGTGTTCTGTCAACTAACGAATGCCGATATCACATTCTGTTAACTCCTGACATTCTGATATCGCACATCTCACATCCTGATTTGCTACCAATAAATGTAATATCGGAAATCGTGTGTCACAATGTTATGTTCATATCATCTGACATTGAAACACCAATAAAGCAATTTCTTGATATAATGACAGGTATCAGCATCACATGAACAAACGTTCGAAAATTAAAAGGCCACTCTGTGTGTTTATAGTTTCGAGGTTTTAAACAATTTGTAACGAGTTAGATGTAATGTAGAAGGATTTTTCATTAAAAATCACATTCAATTGATAAGACTCTTGGCATTTTATGAGTTCTTGCCACTCATCCTAGTTTCCTTCTTAATAGGTGAATTCCAATAAACAAAATTTAAAGGAAATGTCAAGGAGTCATAATCAAAGTAAAGAGATAATCTATAATTCAACGACAAACAATTTTTGCCTCCTTAAGAAGTTCCTAATATGTCACCTTTTTTTACAGATACTACATGCACTCCAAACATAAAGTCCTCTTCCTAGGAGGTCATATACAAACTGTTCGAGGATGAAAACCCAAGGGTAATTGAGAAGAAAAGTGGTATTATTGATGCTCCCACTCTATATGTTAGCACTGCATGGAATGATGTGGCTAATTCATTTCTACATAGAATTGCTACCCGTCCCAAAATTCTAACCTACATCGATATGGTAAGATGGGTCATTGACAATCTGGATATTATAGATATATTTTTCATAACTTCGAATAAGACAACTATTGAATCCTTCAAGGTTGAGGATTTAAAGAAAATGTACCATTTTCCGCTACCATAGAAAAATATGATACTCAATTTGTCCAGAAGTTCATGTAAGAGAATTCGAACCCAACAGAGATTATTAGAGAATGGAGAAGGGACCTGAGAAAACATAAGCACAAATACATGGGTATGTATTCATTAGCCTCTATTGTTGGTATTGTCTCTCATATTATTTCTATGATGTGTCGTCTCTACGGTTACCCCAGTACACAGAAATTATCAGAGGAATGGGTGCCACTAATAGAGGCTGCTTCTAATGGTTATATCATGGATTGGGAAAATATTTTGGTCCAATAATCTAACTACTCAAATCTGCAATTACAAACAGAAGAACAATGTTATTGAGAGGACTCCTCCCCCTTTCTTTATGAGCGCTTATATCATGGATGCTATTTGTTTTTATTATGATTTTCCATCTATAGGATGGAAGTGGACAATTCTATACCCTACCCTTATTCATGTTTACCTTGATATCTTGTGGGAAACCAAGTATCATTCTCATTTTTATAAAATTTGTCATGAAATTATCCTCCCCATTCACCAAGAGGTCTTTGGCATCAAAGTGCCTAGACTCTCCACAAAAGCTAATAAGGACTTAAAGCCATTAGGAAAGTGGTTTGGGGAAGAATCATTTACTTATATTAAAGTTTGTGGCAACCTTTCCCGTCCTCATATTTTGCCTCTATTTGTTCCTGATAAATTACTGGCCAAGGAAATTTCCTACCAAACAGTTGGTAATGGTTTGACTAAAGTGCTCAAGGATGCCAAGAAAACTACATGACCTTCTTTTCATATTCCTTGTGGTACCTATACATTGGAAAATTTCAAGGATTCTCTTCTTGAAATTGACCAAAGAAAATCCTTTAGTTTTCCAACCATCCCATGCAGGCAATACGATTACAATGGGGTCGCAAAAGAGTTTACGACACAAGCCAAAATCAGGTAGTTTTCAAGCGAGCCTGATAAATTCGATGATTTATTTGAGATGGTTCCAGAGTATTCCATGGTTGAAAAGTTAGCTGTAGAACCTTTGACTCCTAAAGAATTGATTAAGTTCAATCAATATCGTGATCAGAGAATAACCCATCTGCCATAAATTTTGTTAAGACAGTCTCAAGAGAATCCCAAAGTTTCAAATACATCAACCTCCTTGTCAAAGAATCCAATTATTTCTCAAGTCTCAGAGATTACTACTACAACTGTTGAGAAAATGATGAAAGTCAAAGAAGAAAATAAGTTGGATGAAGTTTGGGAGGAATTTGATCGTGTCTTATCGATTGAAGAAAATCAGGATGTAAATACTACAGTAAACAAAGAAACATAGAAAATTCTAGAACCTGAAGGGATAACCTTGTTCACTGCTAAGGCTCCCGAAAATAATGTTAATGAGGCTCCTGAAAAGACTATTGTTGCTAAGGATATGGAAATTATCCCAGCGTTTCCTACATGAGAGATAGTCATTAAAATTGAAGAAATCCCTCCCTTGGATGTATTTTACAGTCCAAAACATAAAGCAGTAATGAGGAGGTCAAGGAAAAAGAGAAAGCTGGAACAGGTACATGCATTAGTTTCAAATGAAACTCCTTTTCAATTTCTTTGGAAAGGATCCCAAACAATCGCTGATGAAGAATTAAACAAACTTTCACAGTTTGCAGGAGCTAGTGCTACTATTGACAAAGCAATGGAAATTCAACTGCTTATGAAGGAAAAGGACCAGAGGATTGTTCAATTAGAACAAATTCTCCAAAATGAAAGGCAAGTGATTGAGCAACAATGGCAAGCAAACCTTGCCAAATTATAGAAAATTTTCAATGACTTAAAACTATAATTTAAATTTGACGTCAAAGTCAAAGATGCACAGGTACAACAACTGCAACAAAAGAATAACTAGTTGAAGGAAAATCCAGAAATAAATGAAGTCCAAAAGGAAGTAGGAGAATTGGATACACTCCTTACTAAGCAACAAGTTGTTTTTTGTCACAAATTAACTTTAGTTCATGATTTGTGTAAAATCAATGATCCTTTAGTTAACCAATTGTCTGATCTGAGGACATTCTATGAAGAAATTGATGAGAAAATATTTGAGCATATAGATTTGCAAGACAATGTTGAAGGAAGATCAACTAATCTTCCTCAAATTGAAGAATCTCAAAAGGATATTGTTTTCGGTGACTGGGACATCAAGATGAAACAAGCAGAAATCGCTATTATCATAGCCATAAATCTTGCTTCAAATTTCACTGAATATATCAATGATACCTTATTGCAAGCCAATCTAATACAGGAATGCCCAAAGGACACCTTTCCATATATTAAAATTCTAATGCAATCATGGTAGGAATCGTCAAATAAGAAGGTTGAAGACATCCAAAGTTTATCAAAAGTAAACCTCGAAAGTTATTGGCATTTCTTGGTAAAGCCACATAGTGAATGACTTATACTGAGGTGTCTCTGTAATGCAACAACTCAACTTCTTCCAACACTCAGTGATGCAGTATTTACAGGGAAGATGTGTATGCAAGAGATTCATCCCCCCCAACTAAAGCCAATGACAAACATATGTGGACTCAGAAAACGAATGAAGAATAAGCCTGCGGAACATTCATGAATTTCTTGTTGCAACACATTGCTATCTTTATCTTTGCTTTATTTTAGCTTATCTTGTTGAATCTTTTCTAAATACTTTTATTTAGTTTACTATTTTTGTAATATTAATAGGCTATTTAAACCCCTTTCATGCATTTAGAAAAGGGTTCTGAATTTTTGATAGACATCTTTGAACTTGCAATATTGTTTATTCCAAAGTTATCTAATTGAAGAAGCTGAACTAGAAGCTATCTTTTTCATCAGCAGAGTATTGATGTATAAGGTACTATTATCTGTATATTGATGCTAAGATTCATTGATATAGATAGCGGATTTATATAAGTTATTTCACTGTATGAATGTTTTGCAATCAGTCAGACATTATCACTATTGATGTGTAGGATTCTATCATTTTTTATTGTATATGAAATAACAAGATCTTATATGTGATTAAGTTTTAATCAACTAAATTAATTAAATATTTAATTAATTTAGTTTATCTTTTTTTCTTTCCTTTCATAAAGTATTTGATGATCTTAATTGTTGCATGCTTTGTGAAATCTTTTTATGAGTCGCATATAAAGAGATTTTATCCTGGGAAATATGTAGAATAAGTTTATTTAGTAATTTCATCTTTAGCTTTAAATCATTCAATTAGTCTCATTTTATTTCCATTATTATATTATATCTCTTTCACGAGAAATTGGTCCCTTTATCCTCAGTCGGAACCACCAATTCCAACAGAAACAAAGCTGCTTAAGTTCCTGACCAGGTGGTATTCCCCGATATTGAGGCAAAGCCTTCAACAGGTAGAAACCTGGTGAGAAATATCTTGGTCAAGGGAAATATGTGATCAAGATATTGCAGAAGTTTGGTATGGTGGACACTAAACCAATGACAACCCTGATGATCACTAATTTGAAGAAGTGGAGAAGTTGAAAATCAAGCCTTGTTGATCCAACATGCTACCGACAATTGGTTGGCTCCTTGATGTACCTTGTAAATAGCCTGCCTAACATATGCTATGTAGTAAATGTTCTTAGGAAATTCCAAATGAAGGCAAGTCATAATCATTGGATAGAATGTAAACATATTTTGAGATATCATGATGGGAATATACATCATTGCCTTAGATATGTTGGTAATAAGATACAATTATTAGGCTATACAGATTCAAATTGGGGAGGCATTGAGATAAATGAAAGAAGCACCACTGGTGGATGTTTTAGCTTGGTATCTTCTATGATATCTTGAATGAGTAGGAAACAAGATTTAGTTACAACAAGTAGTGTTGAAGCTGAATATATTGTAGCAATATAAGTTGGTAGAGAATTTGTTTGGCTTAGAAAGCTATTATCATATTTGTTTGAAGGACCGTTAGACCCTAATATTATATAGTGTGACAACCAAAGTTGTATAAGGTTGATAAAGGACCCAATATTTCATGTTAGAACAAAGAATATTAATAATAAGTATCACTATATTTGAAGTTTGATACAAGATGGGGTTGTGATTCCACAATACATCTCCACAAATGAACATGTAGTTGACATATTGATGAAGTCTCCTCTAAATAAGAAGCTTGAGTACTTGAGAAACAAGCAACTTTTAGATATATGCTCCCCTATCGAGAGGGAGTGATGAGGGACACCATATTCTCCATGTGTCATGCACTAGACCAAGACTAACAACCGTAAGTCTAGTGAAGGAACTAGTAGTGGAAATAGAGGATTGGATAAGCATTTGAGACTGGTACTCCTTGAGGATTGGGAATCCAAGATAGAAGTAGTCTCGTAGATCGATATTATTTGAGGATGAGGTAGGGCATCCATGATAAGAGTATTCAAATATGGCCAATATTATTTGAGGATTGAGAATCCAAGATAATATTAGTCTTGGAAAGGCTTACTCGGTGAAAATATAGATGGGGTATGTGCCTTGAGAGGCTTTGGTGATGATGTCCATAAGCATGCCTCCCAACAATGTGCTCTAATATAGTGGAGAGTTAGAGCTTGTTAGTCAAGGCCTTGCTATTTTTGAGATTGAAAATGTTGGTTTTTAATGTTGATGCTTGAACATGGCTTATAAATCCGACTCTCTTTATGAGGATATTTCAATTTCAGTATCCTTGTATCCCATTGTGTAATTATGAATACCTCCCTAGTTAAGAGGGAGTCTTGGAAAATGTAACTAGGTTTGGTCTTCATAATTATTATTGTACTTGTATCTATGTATATTTCTTGTAAAAAGTAAAAAGAAGACACAAAAATATTATCATTATAATTTTTTTTCTAGTCAAAGACATGTTCTTCATGCTTCTAGGGTTTATTGAGTCAAGAAGAAATTTTGTCATGTGTCAAAGTCCCATTTGGAAATTTTGTAATAAAATAAAAATATAAACTTTAAGTAAAAAAGAGTCATTTTGTCCCACAAGACCAAGTCGGCCCCGCCTTGTCAAGTCAACCTTGAAGAGGCCCAATTCGTCCTCCTAGATGGCTATAAAAGGAAGAGACTTCATCCTCACTTGCATACTCACACTCACAAGTTCAATCTTTGAGCAAGGAATAAGATAAATAAGTGAAAAGGCTAAGGAAGAGAGGAATCCAAGAAAGAAGAATTCAAGTTTTTGCTTGTTTTGGTTCACACATGTGAAGTTTCTGGGGTTATTTTATGAAACTACATGCATAAAATCTGTTGTTGGGGTAACTCTATTATGCAAAATTGTTGGCAAACTCTGTAATGTTGCAAGTCTGAAATTCTTGTATTTAAGAGGTTTGACCAACTTTAATTCCTTTTGACTTGATTTGATTGGAGGAGATCCAACGAAAGGTTGAATTGATTCCTTGTGGCGGTCTTGGATGTTTGAGTTTGATCTGATTATATAATATGAGAAGTTGTTTCAGTTTCCCCCCTTGTGGGTTTATGTCCTGTCTTGGAGCCTATATCTCTTGTTCTTGTGATCTTTATGCATTTTATGTTTTGGTGATTTCTTGACAAAGAAGATATAATAACGCAGTAAAATCCAACAAATACCCACAAGTAATTATCAAGAGGAATCAACCCTAATCTACAAGTACATTGATTTCTCAATAGTTTCTCAGTAGTTCTCTTCTCCCGCATGTCTCCGAGCCATGACCAATGGCTTAAGAACATAAGATACTTATCTCCATAATGTACCATATTAGCCACTATGTCCTTATTTTACAACACTCAACACATGAGGTTGTGGTATGGAACTATGGATTTAAGCAAAGAAAGCACTTAGCAACCTTCGTTGTTTAATTCGGCCTTCGAGTGCTTCGAGGACTAGATCCCCATACTATATGTCTAAAGGCTTAGAACCACAACCTTAATTTTAAAAATGCAAACACTCACAAACTAGCCCCTTGGCATGAATTCCAAAAATATGACATGTCACATGTCAGGTCATCTACTAACATCATCACTGCCACATGCGATTCTCTGAGTGGTTCCACATGTCACTTATATTTGGCTCACTTGGCCACCCAATATGGCCATTTCCACCTACTATGTGTCACTCTATCGGTACACCACATCATCACTCCGCCATGCTATTCTAACTGTCTTCCAGATGTCCTCTTATCATTGGGCCACATTGTCTTATTTGTTGTGTCACGACTAGTTGGAAGACACATGTCATAATATGTAATGGAAGCTTTGGGATTGTGTTTTGTAGCATTTTTTGATGTTACTCAAAAATGGCCTAGGGCATCATTTACCATAGGAAGAGAAATTCTACATATAGCAGCTACCTTCAACTACACCATATTACATCTATGCATCTAAACGTGAACCTCCATGGTAGGATGTGAATGTTCACATTGCTTAACAAAGACATTTTCATCTCCTAGAGTCCATCTACTATGCCAAGTACTTCATCTAGAACCCCTAGGATGGGTCGTAAATCTTCATGTTTATTGAAAGAATTATTTTTGTCCTGTGCCTCCATAAACCATCATACCACATCAATAACGTGCCACGTGCCACCCAACAAAGGGTCACTTCAGCACCTAAAAATGCCAAAACATCATTCCATGTGTCACCTACCATGTCCTACAACATAATCACATGCTGATGTCACTACCAATTGGCTACCAGATCATCTGGTGTTTACTAATCTCCTTCTACCATTTGTCATTGTGCCACATCATCAGGTATGGAAAGAAGGCCCGAGGTCCTATTTTTTTCAAAATTTTCCTTTCTTAATTAAAAAAGGGTTTGTTGGATGGGCTAATTGACTCAGTCAAGTCGACACATCATAAATGTATTATAAGTCGGCTAACTCGCTAGTTAAGTCGACTAACCGAGTCAGTCCAAATAGTTTAAAAAAAGTTGTATCGTTTTACTCAGGAGATATTATATATATATATATATATATATATATATATATATATATATATTAATATATATATATATATATATATTATATATATAGGCTAACGCGCTAGTTATCGACTAACCGGGGAGGTTTTCATCCAAATTAGTTAAAAGTTAATCGTTACTCAGTGAGATATATATATACTATATCTATATATATATAATATATATAATATATAATATATATATAATATATATATATTATATATAATATAATATATAACTATACGCTCAACTCTATGCACTCGTCTTAATTGGTTGTTGAGGATATATAATATAAAGTGTTGATTTGTTAGCTCTCCACTACTTTGTGTCTATTTACTCTTCCATGTATTGCATGTGATTATGTAGTTTACTTATTGTTCCTTCCAACTGTCAGCCAATGCAAAAATTTCGCTAGATTACAACATTGATTATGTGTTTGGGAGTGTTAGACCTAAGTATTCACAATATGCATGCATAAATGTTAACCTTGGAAGAGATACAAGAGTGGTGGCAGATGAAAATCAGTAATCACATGAAGAATTATGCAAGAAGAAACTGACTGTCCGTTGTAGAAGCTAGAACAAACTTCTTCATGAAAAAGCATGTAAAATTTATTAAAGCATCTCCTATTGAAATAAAGGAATTCACCGACCAAGTCACTAATGCAATAGACAAAAACTAATGACCAAGTGAATCTAAAATTAAAAAATGGAGGAAGAACAAATTTTCATGAATGGGTTGAAAAGATATTAGATGACTACCGCAAGGAACAAGTGATAGAAGAGTGAAATTCTATCAGAAGAATCAAAGCATGGTTTTTTGATGATTTTGACAACAACTTATTTTGCACTATACCTGTTTTGTTACATAAATTTATCCTTGACGGAGGAGTTTGACATATATTTGAGTATCTACCACCCCTGCAAGCACCAATAAAATCCAATCGAAGTAGAAAGCCGACTGGGAGAAGTTTCTTGATGCTTGGTGCAAAGTCATAAGGGAAGCATGGGATTACATTTTAGGCAAATAAAAATGTTCATCGGATCCACCAATGTCGACTGCTAGTAAGTTAGGTTGGTAATGCGGGGGGGGGTAATGATTCATGAGAAATAAACAAAGAAAAAGAGAAAGCAAAATAGAGAAATATAAATTGAATTGGAAATTCAAAATGAGAGGAATTGATACATTGGAAAGACATGGGAATACATGCTTGAGGAAAAAACCTGACAGAGGACTCAAGCACGTTCATGTCAGTATAAACAAGTGACTGACATCCAAAAGATAGAAAGGGACAAAAGATAAAAGAAGTGACAAGAAGTAAGGGACTAGAGATTTAGTTGGATATTAAGAACTAAAGTTCGAGAGCGTAAGAGCGATGATGCATGGGACTCCTCTTAAAGCAATAAACATCACCCAGATTTGAGAAGCGTAGCACTTCTCTCTCCGACAAGAAGTGATAGTCTAAAATTAATCCATGGGAGGCATGTAAACAATATGGAAGTCGATGTATCTCGGCCAGTAATGCCACATTCTCAGGTCACAACAATATCAAGTCATATTGTTAGAGAATTCCACCAACACTGAATTCAAATTAATTCATATCCATCCATACTTTGGTATAGAAGAGATGAGTAGGGAAATTTGAGAGATCAACTTGAAATTAAAATTACCACAGTAAATAAAACTTGGATAGACAATCAAGAAATGGAATATATACTTCTCAATATTCAAAATCTCAGGAATGTACCCACCTTGCCACAATTGCTAGATGATATATAAGAAAAAGACATAAGTCTAGATGATGAACTGATGAAACCTTGTGTGAATCATTTTGTTGAATATATAGATAAAGAGTGTTATACTGATTAGACATTGATAAATTTCATAGTATTCGGAGTCGACGAAGAAGAAAGTACACCATTCATAACATGCTTACTGGCCATCGAAACTGATAAGTTAGACTATTCAACCATCCCTAAGAAAATAGAAAAAGCTCCACCTCAAGAAAAAATGGGGTTGAACCACATCGTCCTCTGTGAAAGTGATGAGGACCGAAAGAAACATTGGTTTTTCTGATTTTTTTTTTTTGGACTGCCAATGATATCACTGATGAAGATAAACAAATGGCGCAGTTTGGAGCAACTCTCCAAAGGAGATCCCTCAAAAGCTTCATTAACTTCAGAAAAAACCAACCAAAAAGTTAAAATGATATAAATACTAGTGTATTTCCTCTTTAAAGTGTAATATGTCAAGCATCTTGCAACTCAAAAATTAAAAGAAATCAAACAATGTCCAAATAAATTAATTAGGGAGTACGATCAAAGGTTTAAGGATTTGCTAAGTCAAAGTCCCTATAATATTGATGAAGCCCTACTAGTTCAATGGTATGTTGTTGGGTTTCTATGGAAAATTCGAGGGCCCTAGAGAATGCACGAAGAAAGCCTTAAGAGTCATGACTTTATTTTATGCTCAATTTTATGTGATTTAGGCCTTGTAGGCACCCCTTTATCCAATTTGGATAAGGCTTAGTGTCACTAAGCTTATGTTCAGGTCGAGGTAATCATTCTCAGAAACTTGGTGTTCTTGGCGTATACCCTGCTCTTACGAGATCTTTGTAAGATACTCACATTTCCTTGATTTTCGATTTTCTTTAATGTTTCTATAACGATCTAGTGATTAGGGGTTCGAGGCCAACTAAGAAAAGTTTCCTTGAGTGTATTCTGGATAGGCCATAGCGATAGATAAATTTTTCAAAAGTCATTTCGTATCTACGTGGATCCCCTTTAAATATTGGATCCAAGCATCTGACATCTAGTGGTGGCAAGGGCCATTACCTATGTGCATAGGCCATATCCCATTTGTTATATTTCCTTTAAGAAACACAACACATATATGGGATCTAGGCCTCTGGTGTGTGGATGGGGCACTAACTCTTATCGTAGGCTAGATGTGGTTGATGATGGATTACTCCACTAAGGATGGTTACATCCAGGACCTTGGAATCAAGATGTGGATGAGGGTACAAATTTTTTTGAGGGGATGAATTTGTGGTGAGTCAAATATCATTCGGTGGGTCCCATTCTAGATACTTTATGTAAGAAATAGATCCATATATCTGGGAGTCTACAGATGATGAGAGCTAGTAAAATGTTGTAGCGCTATATTTTCTAGCAAACCGAATATGATGTAAAATTATTGCATAAAACGATGGGGATGAGAGTGGGACTGGGGTGGAACTGAGAGTACTAGAACTTTTCCCACCAATTCACTACCCACTACTCACCTCCCATGCATTTTACATGGAAACCATGTAATAAGAGTGTCAACTGAGTAGGGCCGATCCAACCATGTTTCCTGTAGTGAAACCCCATCACCACTCACTAATTGATTACTTACAAATTGTAGCATGAAAAATAGGCATAAGGGTTGGGACAATTTGGTCATGGTTCCAATACAGAACGATGTTGCCTCCCATCACTTGCTATTGATATTTTGGACATGTTGTGATATGGTACGAGTGTGCTAGTGGAGAGGGGTCTGATCCGACCATGGTTCTTGTATGGTAACCTTACCCACTAGGGTACCACCTACCACCCATTTTTCATTTGTTTAATAACAAGAAAAAATACACATGAGCTGCTTGGCATGGACTTGGCTCGGTGAAAGCACTATGCTAATCTATTAAAGACATGTGGAGGCCATGTGGGCACCAAGTGGCTTGCTTGATGACATGGCCTCTTTTAATATGTTAAAACTCAAATGAGTGTAACTCTTGATCTAGGACTTGAGGTTAATATAAATTTTATATCACCGCAAAGCTCTCAATGGGTTGAACATAATGGTGCCATCAAAATTTAATTCTGTAGACTTTGAAAAGTGAGGTTTCTGGAAACTCAATCTTCATAAAAAACTTTGGAGATTAGGTTGGAAGGATCAAGTAACACCTCTCATAGCCCGAAATAGTATAGGGGGTGGGAGGAAGTGTTACAATGAATATGTATATGGACCCTTCTGCAAGATTTTCCACCTGCTTGTGCTCTGTAAAGGGAGCTCGTGTTGAAACTTTGGTGGTTGAATTGAATTGTTTTTCACCTTCTAAATAGAAAATGGATAGGAAAAAATTGGTGATGACCCTCAATATTTCACCAAAAATGCTACAACTCCCAAGTGTCTCATCTTTAATTGTCAACTTGGTGTCTATACAAAATTAAGAGGACTCGACACTATATGTTTAGTAAGAACTATCTCTTTCTTTGCAAACCTTGATGGAGGTGGAAGTACTGAGATGAAATCTGGTTATACAAAGACCATTCTAACTATTCTATGCTACAAACAAAACTTGAAATTGCAGGGAATGAAAGACAACAAGGAAACTTATGCTAATTTAAATGAAGGAAGGAAAACCATCTTAATCGTAATGAAATGAAAGCATATCTATTTTGTTGTGCAAAGAAAGAAAACATACTACCAAAATAAAAACTTACAATTAGTAAACCCTAATTGCGTTGGAAAGAAGCAATTTCAACAGTGATCAAGTTCAAGGCATCTATTTGGTCTCTTCATTTCTAAATTCCATATTTAGTGTTCTAGGGACATTTTAACACATTAAATAAAGTGAATCATGAGTTGGAAGAAAATATGGGAAATTTTCATAATCAAATTGAAAACTGCTACCAAAGTCTTTGTTTTGCTATAAGAGATAGTCCATTGAGCAACAAAATGTTCTAAAAGTGATGTTGAAAAGAAAAAGAATCTAAGGAAGGGCTAAGAAATGATAAGGTAGTCATGTCCAAATCATTACATCAATTGTGGTAGGGTTTATTCATCAAGATACGTGGTTGTAGGGTTTCCTTAGCTACAAAACAGGGGACTATGTAGATACAATGAAACAAAAAGTGATGGATAACAAATAAACATAAGCAATCAAAGTGATTTTAAATGCATAAGCAATAATGTTTCTTGAACAATATAATTGTTATCAATGCTATCATCTAATGCTCAAATGATTTGTAAAGAAAGACCATTCATAAATGATCTAATTAAAAGCAATATTTAGAAATAAACTGTAGAAATGAACAAATGTGTAAAGAATAATGGTATAGAAGGGGTCTTGAAAACCCGGGGTGACCCCTAATCCAAGGAAGCTCAGAACCATCTAGGAGAAGTAGACTAAGAATTGAAACCAAAGATGAAAACTATAATTCCTAATGCTCTGCATTGTTATTCTATTGCTTCTACTAACTACATAATAAGCTACTCGAGCCCTCAATTTATACAAAATGAATTAGGAGTAGCCTCCTTGAAAGGAGTACTGCTTTCCCTCTGAAACCCCTAGAAAAGTCAATCATGTTACTAGGTGACCTTGCAACAATAGGAATGAGTGTTTATTGTCTAAATCCAACTAAGTTTGAACCTTTTGTAGTAGGGGACAGGCCCCATTAATATCTCTAGCTGGATCTTCTCATAATATGTGAAAAATCCTCTTACCATATCACACAATAATCATGTTATGTGCATAAAGAATGATAGTTCTCTTTAAGCCTACTAAGAAATCATTTAAGTTAAGAAAATGTTATTAAGTGAAAGAAGGAAGGCTTAATACAACCTTTATGTTCTTAAGAAAGGTTATATGGGCTTTATATTTACCTAATTGGGAGGCCCATCATACCCCCTACTGAAACTGTTGCTCACTCTTTAAGCAACCTACTCCTCGTCCTCCCTCTATTTTTCCTCATTCATATATTTGATAACCTGTTTAAAATTCCATGTTGAATTGTAGGTGGTTGTGTCTATTGAATGGAAACCTGCATTTTCTTCAATGTACTACCACTCCTTTGAGTATTCTTCTTAACTTTGATGCTCCTAAATTCCTACCAATAAGGGTGGATTGAATCTAAGTCTAATCCATTGGCCCCTAAGCCTCTAAAAAATCCTCTTATACAAAGTAGTCTTGGAAAGTGCAACTTGTAATCTATCATGGGGATGGTATTCTCTAATTCTCATGTTATGAGGTAGTTTTTTCTATCTCCTTTGACAAGCCTGTGAGATTCCCCCCCACCGACAACTTTAGAGAATATTCAAAGTGGAGGATGGCCTTGAATTGAATGTTTTTGTAATTTTCTAGTACTTTAGGATCCTCTGCAAGGAGTGCATGAGTGGACGTTAGGATGGATGGATTTGGGTGTTCAAGTCTATTCCAAAGTGGCTTCTTCATCTCTCCATCCATTGTCCTCTTTACTTCTTCAGTTCTTGCCTCCTCGTGTTGTTGCTGAGAGGCTAGGGCTAATAATTATGCATCTCCCAAATATGGATTTGGGTCCCATATTTTCAAATATGGAAGCAAGGGGTTGTGAAGGTAAAATTAAACAACCTTTCCCTTGTCATATATGTCGCATTGTATCGAAAATTCAATGAAGTCCTTGAATATTTTTAGAGGGCGAGCCCCTTTTGTACAAGCATGTTTTTTTAAACATGCACCATTGCTCCTTCAGGAATACATAGTAGGTATTTCAGGGTTCCTTGCAATTGACTGCCTCTAAATTGAGGTGTGACATGATGCCCAAAGATGTTTCCAAGGTTGCAACCTGAGTATCCCTTTGCTATAGCAATTTTTTTGTCTGCTATAATTGATTTTTCAGTTGCTTATTTTCTTTCTCCCGACAACTTCTATTTTCTACATCAAACCTTAGGAGTGCCATTTCTTCTCCCATTATTTTCATCTCATGTTCCATCTTGGCGATATTAGTGACACCATTACATTGGGCTATCCTCTTCCATTTGCAAGCCTTAACTTTCTCCTTCTCTACTGCAAGGAATAACTGTGGTGCTACGTATATAGGAATCATTTTTCCCACCTCAGTACAAGAATAAAAGGAGGCGGTTCTCCTTGGAGGTGGTTGCTTTGCTGCCCTTTCAATCTCTTGTAATTTTTCATTCCATTCCTATAGCAAGGCAACTTGTTCCTGTAGTTTACCATCTTGCTCCTCTGACTTTATTTTCTACCTTACTTTGTCAAGAAGTGTTTCTATATTTGTTGTTTTCACCTCTAGTGCCTTTTATTTCCATTCCTTTTCATCATGAAGCTCTTCTTTTTCTAGGTTAGGAATCTCTTAAATAATGATAGGATTGGGAGGCCTTGGTGATCGAGGTGGCTCCAAAGATGCTCAAAAGTCCAAGAGGGGTCAAAATAGCTCAAAAATCAAAGTCCTCGAATTACTCCTAAACTAGGACCAGATCATAGTGCTCGTCGCCCTAATTCGAACAATGTGAATGACACTCAAATCCGAGTTCATACGGTCAAGTTACAGCTGGTCAAAGTTTCAATCAAACTTGGAAAAGTGGCACGCTTAACAAGGCACCAAATTGGCGGAATCCTGGCGCACAAAATTCGACAGCTAGAATAGGTGATATTGTCGCCTCTTTAATTTGTCTATGAACCCTTATTTTTCGATGGATTTTTTTAAACCAAATATATTAAAAAAATTGAAAAAAATTAAATCATATATAAATAATATATATATAATAAATAAATAAATAAATATATATATATATAATATATATATATAATATATAATATATAATATATATTATATAATATATATATAATATATATATATAATATATACATATATATATATATATATATATATATAATATAATTAAATATATATATAATATATAAATATTATATTAAATGGGGTGGTGACTGCCACCCCCAACCAACTATATTAATTATTATTATTATATAACATAAAAAATGTGGCGGCCCGTTGGCGGACCCACTCCCACTCACCAAACCATGCTACTTGTCACATATCGAGAGGCGATGATGCTTCAACTCGCCTGACCAACCTGGCCGGCCCACCTCGTGGGTGCCTCCACATAAACCAAAATTCAAATTTAAATCAGCGGAAAACAAAATAACCAATGTGCTTTCCAATTGGGGGTCGGTGGAGTTGGAACCCCTAACCACCCACACCACACTTAGAAACTTTGACGTTAGTTCAAACGGCTTCGTTGTTTTATCTCCCAAATAAACTCATATATATGCCTTCAAATGCATTCAATCGGGGAGAGGAGGCGGAGGGTGGATGATAGAACCTTGCCTAGGAGGTGGAGTAGAAGCATGAGTGAGGAGAACCGCTTCATGCCAAAAATATTCCCTTAGAGGACCAGAGATGCTAGTGTTAGAATGTGACAAGATTATAGTCATTTTGCACGTTTTCTTGCCAAGAATCCAACCTTGCAGTCAAAATCTCCAACCTTGCACTCAGAATCGTGTGGAATCTAAAACATTCCCTTGGAGGCTAATTTTTGGCCGAGGCAAAATGATACCCACTTTATATTCAGTTTTCACAGAATTTCACAGGGAGCGCAATGGTGTGCTAAAAATATTTGTCCAAGCATCAGATTTTCCGACCATCTTCAGGAAGGAATATTTGGGGGAATCTTCAAGATGCCCGAGGGTCCAAAATTTGACGATGTCAGAAAGGGGCAAGTTTCATAGTCGTTTGCACAATTTTGCACCATGAGTTCAATGATGGTGTCTGTTTTAGCAATTGCGCTATGAATTTTTCTGCCATTGGTGTCTGTTTTAGCAACTACGTTATGAATCTTTTGGCCATCCCTGAATGTTGAGGTATATGATGCAGTTATCCAATGCCTTTCTTTTGATTTGTCGAGATCATGTTTTTTTGTTGATATCCCTGATTGCTATTACGTTGAGGGATACTTTTATGCCACATCGTGTGATATTTTATTAGCTTTTCATGCTTAAGGAAGACCCATTTGAGTGAGAGTTCCTATAGGGAGAACGTCTCATGGAGAGACATGACACTCTTGTTGAGGGAATTTGCCCATATGGGTGAGAGTTCCTGAGAACAGCTCGTGGAGGGACACACCACTCTGGTTGAGGGTATTCATCCTTTAATGACAATGAATATACCATGTAAATCATCATCATCTTGCAACATTAATGAAGCAACCTCCCCACTCTTGACACCAGGGCTCAAAGACATAACCGACATTGGGTGAATTCCGATATCAATGTGTTTGTGTCCTTTGATTCACTGATCACCATTATGTTTCCTCTTATTTTCAGTATGCACATGTGGCTTTTCATGCTCTTTTAAATACAATTATGCTAATATCACATAAGTAAAAGATCTTGGATAATTTTGATAGCTGAAGAGATCCAGATCAACTTTGGTATTAGAGCGGTCTTCTCGCTGATGTGAATTGCATCATTGAATGTGAAACAAGAAAGAAAATGGAGGATGACATAAATATGTATGAGTCCTTCGACAGGATGTCCAAAATGGTAGACATAATGTATGCATATTATAAGAAGAAAATGGCAAGTGACCATTCATCTTCTTCTTCATCTTCTCATCATTCATAGGAGGAAATCAACTAGAGCCTTCAACCAAAGAATGTTGAATTGAGGAGAATTTTACGAGAAGAGAAAGAGGATAAGTAGAGATTGTAGTTTTAGTTACAAGCTGTGAAAGAGGCCTTGGCAAAATTGAAGCACAAAGAAGGCATAGTGAAGCCATCATCACTTGTTTCATAATTGACAACTAAGGTAAACAATGTTGATCATTCTTCAATTTCTTTTTCACGTGACGCTATTTCTGTTGGAAATATGGAGGTACCCATTTCATGAACTAGCATGAGACTCCTTACCAAGGTGGGATATAAAGGAGGAGGAATTGGTGTTAATGGCCAAGGGATGACTCAACCTTTGGAGGTTGTACAAAGACTTCCATTCGTAGGTTTGGGATGGACCGAAGGAGAGTGCTCAAAGGTGTGAGAAGCTTCCAAGACATTGTTGAAACCGTCAAGGAAAGAGAATTATGTGAACTCATCACCATCCTCCCATGATAGTGCACATCGCAAAGGGAGAGCTAAGGCAAGTTCTGATCACCAGAATTACACCAGAGACAACCAAGAGAAGTATAACAAGTCTCAGTATTCTAAAGTTAATTTTTATTACAAGCATGTTAATGATGAACAGAAATCATGGTGTCGAAAACCATGTAGTTTTTGTGGTTTACATAACCATGTAGTTGCTGAGTGCTGGAAGAGAATGGAAAGAAGAAAGAGAATGAGGTGTGAAAGGCCTTCTCCACATCAAGTAAGGAAGCAGGTTAAGAAAGTCTGGAGGAAGAAGCCTTTTTGCAGTCATTGCAACATAGATGGTCATCAAAGAGCCACATGTTGGAGGCTCCATCCAGAGGAGTGTCTCAAGGAAACAACACTCATGCAGAAACCAGCCAGTGAAGAAGTTCAACAAGAAAATCTACCAAATTCCCGATGGTTCACTTTGTTGAGTAAGAGATGGTTTTACTATATTTGGTAGCTTGTCATGTCCACATTTTTTAAATCATGTGTTGCAATTTAAGTAGTAAAAGTGATGATGTATTTTCCATCGCTTGTTAAAGAAATAATGATGTTTTGGCCTTGTATTGATAGCTGGGGTATTGAATTCTATTATGATGTAAATTGGACCAAAGAGTGTGTCTTATAAACTCTTGGTAAGTATGGGGTTACTTGGGTCATGGTTGGTCATTGAGCATGTAGTTTGAAAATATTTTACTACAGGTTTGCAAAGGATGCAGGAGTCATCTCATCACTTATAGCTCTAAAGAACAAGGGTGAAGCAGAAGTGTGACCTGTCAGGGCACTTGTGGTGCAGACAATGTAACACAACAGTTATAGTTTATGTTCATGCTTTTAGAGGACTAAAATAGCCTCAATGGGCAAAAATGATCCAGGTGGCTCCAGAGATGCTCAGAAGTTAAAGCGGGCTCAAAATAACTCAAAAAATAAAAGTCCTCATATTTCTCCCAAACCAAAACAAAATCGCAGTGCTTGACGCTTTGATTCCAATGGTGCAAACGACACTCAAAATCCGAGTTCGTATGGTTAAGTTATAGATGGTCAAAGTTTCATTCAAACTTAGATAAGTGGCAAGCTTAATGAGGCAGCAAATTTTCAGAATCCCAACGCACAGAATCTGATGGCCAGAACAGGGGAAATTATCAGCTCTTTAATTTGTCTATGAACCATTATTTTTCGACGGATTTTTTTAAACCAATTATATTAAAAAAATCGAAAAAAAAAAATTATTAAATGGGGTAGCAGGCTGCCACCTCCGACCAACGTTATATAGTATATATAATAGGATATATAAGATAATATATATATAATATATAATATATATAATAATAGATATATAATATATTATATATATATAATATATATTAACATAAAAAAATAATGTGGCAGGTGGTGCCCCGCTGGCGACATCGCCCCCACTCACACAAATGTACACTTGTCACATATTCGGAGGTGGCAGGGCTTGAACCTACTTGGCCAGCCTGGCTAGCCTGCCTCCGAGGCTCCTCTACAAAAATAAATAATTTATATTTAAACTAGAAAAAAAAATAACCAACGCGCTTTCCAATTGGTGGTCAGTGAGGTTGGAACCCCCGAACACCCACAACACACTTAGCCACTCCGTCGTTAGGCCAAACGGCCTTGTTGTTTTACCCACCAAATAAAATTATATATATTCCTTCAAATTCATCCAACCGAGGAGTGGAGGTGAAGGGCGGATGTCGGTTACTTGCCCAGGAGGTGGAGTAGAACCATGAGCAAGGAGAATCTCTTGATGCCAAAAAGATTCCCTTAGAGGGCCAAAGATGCCATTGTCAAAATGTGACAACATTATAGTCATTTTTTGCACGTTTTCTCGCGAAGATTCCAACCAAACAGTCAAAACCTCCATCTAATAAACATAAATTCTAATGTTCAACAACAAAGAATCTTTGGAGAATCTTGTGGAACCTAAAAGATTCCCTTGGAGGCTGATTTTTGACCGAGACAAAATGATCTCGATTTTATAGTTATTTTTCACAGAATTTCATAGGGAGCATAATGGTGTGCTCAGAATATTCATCTAAGCAACAAATTTTTTTGCCATCTTCAGGAAGGAATCTTTGGGGGAATCTTCAAGATGTTCGAGGGTCCATAATTTGGCGATGTCAGAAAAGGGCAAAGTTTATAGTCGTTTGAAACGATTTCACACCACGAATTCAACAGTGGTGTATGTTTTAGTAGCTGAGCTATGACTTTTTTCAGCCATCCCCGAAAGTGGAGGTATATAATGTAGTTATGTCATGTCTTTCTTTTGATTTGTTGAGATGATGTTTTTGTTGTTGAGATCCCTGATTGCTATTATGTTGAGGGATATTTTTATGCCACATCATGTGAGATTTTATTAGCTTGTCATGCTGAAGGAAAACCCATTTGTTGGCTTGTGTTATATTCTTTCCACGACTAACCTACGTAGTGAATTGGGGGGTTAGAGGGGGGGCGGAGACCCCCTTCGTTGCGCAGTGGGGGGGGCACAGGGGGGGGGCAG
>APFE031013699.1:32947-62917 GCA_000404065.3 Pinus taeda
GACTCGCCCCCACTCACCAAATTGTACCACTTGTCACATATTCGGAGGTGGCAGGGCTTGAACCCACTTGGCCAGCCTGGGTGGCCTGGGTGGCCCACCTCCCAAGCTCCTCTACACAAATAAATAATTTATATTTCAACTAGAAAAAAAAATAAAATAACCAACGCGCTTTCCAATTGGGGGTCAGTGGGGTTGGAACCCCCGACCACCCACAACACACTTAGCCACTCCGTCGTTAGGCCAAACAGTCTCGTTGCTTTATCCACCAAATAAAATTATATATATTCCTTCAAATTCGTTCAACCGAGGAGTGGAGGTGAATGGCGGACGTCGGCTACTTGCCCAGGAGGTGGAGCAGAACCATGAGCAAGGAGAATCTCTTGATGTCAAAAAGATTCCCGTAGAGGGCCAGAGATTCCAATGTCAGAATGTGACAATATTATAGTCATTTTTTGCACGTTTTCTCACGAGGATTCCAAACAAACAGTGAAAATCTCCATCTAATCAACATAAATTCTAATGTTCAACAACAAAGAATCTTTGGAGAATCTTGTGGAACCTAAAAGATTCCCTTGGAGGATGATTTTTGACCAAGGCAAAATGATGTCGATTTTATAGTCATTTTTCACAGAATTTCATAGGGAGCATAATGGTCAGCTCAGAATATTCATCTGAGCAACAAATTTTTTTGCCATCTTCAGGAAGGAATCTTTGGGGGAATCTTCAAGATGTTCGAGGGTCCATAATTTGGCGATGTCAGAAAAGGGCAAAGTTTATAGTCATTTGAAACGATTTCACACCACGAATTCAACGGTGGTGTATGTTTTAGTAGCTGAGCTATGAATTTTTCGGCCATCCCCGAAAGTGGAGGTATATAATGTAGTTATGTCATGTCTTTCTTTTGATTTGTTGAGATGATGTTTTTGTTGTTGAGATCCATGATTGCTATTATGTTGAGGGATATTTGTATGCCACATCATGTGAGACTTTATTAGCTTGTCATGCTGAAGGAAGACCCATTTGAGTGAGAGTTCCTATAGGGAGAATGTCTCGTGGACAGACATGACACTCTTGTTGAGGGAATTTTCCCATGTGAGTGAGAGTTCCCGAGAACGTCTCGTGAAGAGACACGTACTCTGGTTGAGGGTATGCTTCCTTGTAATGACAAAGAATATACCATGTACATCATCATCATCTTGCAACATTAATGAAGTGACCTCCCCACTCTTGACACGAGGGCTCGGAGACGATACCCACACTGGGTGAACTCCATTATCAATGTATTTTTGTCCTTTGATTTGTTGATCGCCATTATGTTTCCTCTTCTTTTCAGTATGCACATGTGTATTTTCATGCTCTTATAAATATAATTATGCTAAAATAACAATAGTAAAAGATCTTGGATAATTCTGGTACATGAAAAGATCCAGATCACATGGTTTTCCACTATACCATACTTTGGTGTTTTTTCTCCTCCAGAAATAAGCCAGTGGCTAAGTAGGTCTTCTTGTCTTTGGATTTGTGGGAGTACTAAGCGCTGCTAATGTAGTTGCACTTTATTTTTCTTCTTCTTCCAAGAGTTCTTCTCCTTATTTTTGTGCTACAAGGATTACCACTACCTTTTCTTTCCTATGTTTATTTGACCTCTTTTGTGGTTTTTTAGATATCTACCTAAGGTTATGATGATTCTTCTTGAGGTTTTTCCAATTCTATCTAAACCTTTGTTTTAAGATCTACCAATTCAGCTTGGGGTTCTTCCAACTTTGTCTGTGGGTTTTCCAATTTGTCCTAGGCCTCTAATAAAGCCTATATGTCCATATCAAATAATTCTACCCAAGGAATGAGGTACTCAAGATGTTCTAATTCATCCATGGCTATTAATTTAATTAAGCCATGATGGGTTAGGTAATCATGTTTATCCTCTTTCACCTTGTTTCTTATCTACTTTAGGGATTGTAGAAGGAAGTGTGGGATACTTAGCCTCTCATTAATAGGCAGGTGTTAATGGCTAAGAATGACCAAAATAAAAAAAATTGGGAGATCACCGGTTCAGGGCCCCAATTAGGACCTTATCCATTTGGGATGGTGATTCCCACTGGTTCAAATGGGTCCAGTTACCCCTCAATTTCCCTAATTACTTGTGATGTTTCTGATTACTTATCAACAAGAAGAGGTAATCAAACTTATCCTCTTGCAACTAGCTTGAAAAATAGAAGTCCTTAAGTTGACATAAGGGCTTAACCAAGCCACTAATGAGATTGCTCATATGAAAGGATACTTCTAAAAATGCAATGAACTAATCTAAATGTAGACCTACTTATCAATGTAGAAAAACGAAGAAAATTACTCAAACTGGGCACATAGGAAATAGTTCCTAAATGCCAAGTGAAAATATTTAAAGATAATGGGGGTTTAACATGTGTTTTATGATAAATTTGAGTTGCTGAAGTAGTTCTAACCATTGATATCTTTAATGCATGACATGCTCTGTTTTACAGATCAAAATAATAAGAGAGAAATCATTAAAATATGGAAATATTTCACACAATTTAATGATAATTAAATCAATTTACAATCAAAAATTTCTAAGTAAATGATTACTTAGAAATGCAAGATTAAATCAAAATACAAATGTATGATCTGCGTAATTATTAAATCAGATACCTGATCTAATAAACATAGATTCACATATTATACAATAGTGTTAAAACATGGAATTGCTGACACATATCTACCATAAAAGAATAATATTTTATTTGCAAATAATAATACTTTAAAATACAATCTTAATCCTGGATCTCATGCTCCGTCTTTACAATGAATTTCTCCAACAATCCTCCCAAGACCTTCAACTCTTCCAATAGAGAATGGAGCTGAAATAGTGCATGCTCTATTTCTACAACAAATACCTAATCTTAAAAGAAAAACCCCTAAGCTCATATTTGAATATTCCTCCAATATCTATATGGATTTCTTTCTTTAAAGTAGTGCAATGAGTACTCTACTTGCAACAAAAAGGAACCCCTTCTTCTCTTACAGGGTTTCTATTTATAAAATTACAAATGAAATCCACAAAAGAAAGTTAGTTGCAAGATAGTTTAGATCTCTAATTTTTAGAGCTGTAAATCTCTTTTTTTGATATATTGTTCCAATCCTATTGCTCAAAGACTCATCTTTTTCATCTGTCAGAAATCTCTCTTATCACTTTAAAACTGCCCTTAGCCTTGGTTAACGCCCTGACTTGATTCGCTTTCGATGACCGTTGATCTTCTACCATCGACGGCTCCACGACTCGGCTTCCGATGACCATTGATTCCTTTTCACTTGAACGAAAGCTCATCTCCGTTGTTCTTCTCTTAACACCATTCATCTCCGTCGTTCATCTCTTAAACGTCAAACTCTAGAATACAGGTGAAAGAAGGCAATACCGGGTTGAGCGTTGTTGGTATAACGTTGTTGGTATAACGATATGCATTCATTCATATCTATTGCGGGAATATTTCTCACTGGCAAGGAGAACTATCCTGAGTGGCCCCGGAAGATAAAACACACTCTCATTTTTAATGAGCTATGGAAAGGAGTGTGTGTTGGAGGAGACGAAGTGCCAAAACAGCCTACCTCAGACAAGGAGCTCACAATTTTGGAAAATAAGAACAGCAAGGCCTATGCATTGATTGCAACATCCATAAGGAAAGAGGTGAGTCGACATATTTCACCATTTTCAAATGCTTTCGAAGCCTTACAAAAACTGAAGGAACTCTATGACTCATGTTATCACTCAGGTTGTTCCCTGGCTCTAGGAGGGAATACGGCCGAGGTAACCACTAACCAATCTTTTAGCTGCAGGTCCTAGCCTACCTACAACCAGAGAGGGCTCTCTCTTTGTAATTTAGCTTTGTTTTGGGGTATCTTAGGCTAGTTATGAAACACAAGTTTATGTTTGATGTTTGGAAGGTGACAATTAATAGAATAAGGTAGTAAGTTGAGGGAAGTTCAGACCATTGGGTTGATGGAGTCTAATGGAAATGTGCCTCTGGGATGGTTTCTTTGGTAGTAAGACAACTACAGAGCAAGATAATTAAACACAGAACAACTTTGGAGCTGAAATAAGATGAAATGAAGTCAAGAAATGAAACTAGCTAGCAATCAAGAATCTTTCATTATCTTAACAGAGGGAAATTGTATAAACATTATCAGGGAGTAGTTAGGAATTCCTTGATGATATTCAGGGTGAAAGAACCAGGGAGACAAGAGCAATCAAGAATTCTTGCCTATGCTAGTCCTGTAGAAAACATAAAAACTTACAGGAATTGAACACAGAGTACAACAAAGTAAATTCTAGGTTATCCTTCTTTCCTGTAACTTAGAACATGATATTTAGATGATAAGTAAGACACAAATACAGTAAAATAAGAGTACAGAAGACTTATTGATCCATGTATTAACACGTGAATTTTGCAATATATCCTTTTTCCATCGATTCCACAACAGTAAGCTCACCAACAAAGCATTCCAACAATTTTTATTTCTGAAGAGTTCTCAAAAACATACAGCACAGGTCCATAATGATATTCAGGAGCCAACAATAATACATCTCTTTAGCAAGTATTTATAGAAGTTTACAAAATATCCCATAGGGAAATATCTAGACATAAATTTATCCATCTACTCTAACAGAAGCAATAACTAATGTGGGAAAAAATTGCGCAGCAATAACTGAGGAAATAAATGCACTTTACTGGCTGTTGTAGGTGTCCTGTTTGTTGTTGACTCTTTGACTCTGATAGTCGGTTGATGACCGCTTTGCTTATGTGTTGTCCTGTTGTGCTATGCTTTTCCACCTATGTTTGAGCCTGTTTATCTTGGCACGAATCTTCTCCTCGGCTGATTTGATTTTCCCATAGCAGAGCCATATAATGCAATTCGCTTGTTATTCATATAATTTACAAGTAGAGAATCAAAACTACTTTAAGATCTCAAGCAGGGTTTGCCACCACTGATTTGTTGGTAATTGATGTTTTCTTAATTTAAATAATGTCTCATCAGCTTCAGTGTATGTGTAATAATTTGGCTAGACTGGAAAGAGATGTGCTATCTCATGCTCAATGTAAAACAAGTCTTCCAGTTTATCATACAAACTTTGTCTAGAGGGAGGCATTGTCTCTTCTGAGCCACTTGACGATTTTGTAATCTGATTTTGCACATAAGTATTTAGCCTGTATGCATATTGTTCCTGTTTTAACAGCTTCCCAGTGCTAGTGACCAGGCTAGGTAAACCTTTGCTCTGTAATACTGAAATTTTCTGTCTGAAGGTATGTACCTCTGTCTGCATTTCCTGACATTTTCTTTCTATAGTTTGAACAAAATTTCTCATGGTCAGCACCTTCTTGACTCTTACAATATTCTCTGTCCTATTCTGAATGTTTAGAGCTGCTAGCTTCTCACCAGTACAAGTATTCAAAAAATGAATCAATTGAATGGCTTGCTCAGGCTTATCTGCCAATAATGCTCTCGCCTTTTGAGGTTCATATTGAGCTAACCCCATCAATTATATCTGGTCAAAAATAGTTTGTATTGATGTCCATTGATCAGCAATAGCTTTGCCAATCTTATCCCACAAAATTGTCTTTATTTCAGTCAGGGTTCTATGGAGAGTGAGGTCCTTCTCCAAGGCCTCTATTTTGTTCTCTAAAGCCTTCACTTCCCTGGTCTTCTCTGCAACAGTCATCTTTGATTTGTCATAACTAGCCTCAATTTTGGCTAGTTTTTCCTTAGTCTCCTTCATTTCTGCCATTTTTAATTCCAAAGCCTTAATTTCTTTCATCATAGCTTCCATGCTCAAGCTGGCCTCTTGTATTGCACTTGTTATAGATGTTGTTGAAGTTGAGGCACCTGCTGTTGAAGTTGGATCCAGGGGAGGTGCTACTGTAGTGACTGTTGTAGGAGGAGCTGTGATTATTGGAGCTGTTTGGGATGGTTGAGGGGCCAACTCTGGCTGTTTCCCTTGTTGAGCCTCTTCCAATGCTTTTTCTGTGTCCAACAGCCTTTGGTTCATCCTCATAAGCAGGCTGACCACATCCTCTACTTCCTGTTGTTGTGCCACCTCTGTAGTTTGAGGATGTATGGTAGCTGGCAGCTTTAATTGTCTTCTCAGGGCTGCTATATCCTCTTCCTTTTTCCTGATCAAGGCTTGTGCGCCTTTGGGATCCTTGGGATCATGTCCCAACTCTATAATGATCTCTTCCAAGGATTTTATCCTATTATCCTTGGCCAATGAGGAGGCTTTCTCCAGCTCTAGTTGGGCATAAGTATTATACAAAGAATTCTGCAATCTATGGGCAATTAGAGCCTTATCTGCTAGGGTGGAGTATACCATTTCTCCAGCCTGTTTATGCAACTCAATCTAGTCTATTAGATGGATGTCTTTAGCCAGGACCTCCAGATTAGTTCTAATATAGTCTGCACCTGACTGTGGCTGTTGTACCATGGGTCTGAAGTGACTAAGAGTCATCATCCCTGCTTGCATGTCATATGCTACCATCAGTCTTTGTTGATTTGTTGGTGCCATTCTCATTAATTGATTGTAAATCTAAAACCTTATTGGCTCATTTCTAGCTTTGATCTCAGTGAATGCTCATTTGATATCCGAGCCCTGCCTAGTCTGTTGTTTGGAGGATGAAACCTCACCACCTGGTTGTCTCTCTTGCTCATGCTGAAAGGAGCTGGCCGATGTTTCCAAAATAGGAGGGATCTGCTGTTCAGAAGTTCCCTCACCTCTGATATTGCCTGTGGTTTCTTCAGTAATTTCCTCCTTGGAATAAAGGTTTAGCCTCTGTCTTTTCTCTCCTTGCTAGTCTGTGGATGCCCCTGTAGGTGTTTCTTCTGTTTTGTCCCTTTTTTTAGCTCTTTCCTAATTATGAGGGGTCTGCAATACAGGGATCTCGACTGCCTTTTGTTGCGTTGAAGGGCCTTGTTCTTAACCCTTTTCCTGATTTGTGGATGGTTGCTCTTCCATTGTACTTTGCTGCTCTGAATGTTCAATTTCTTTGCCCTTCCCTGCAGGTGAAATGGCTTCTTTAGCTTTCTGTTGTGGAGGTGTAGCAGCTAATGTGCTTGCTCCAATATGTTGAGGTTGTGTGAAGGTGACCTATGAAAAATATTCCAGGTCAATTCTTTTCTCATGTTCTTTCATATCTTTTTCTAATCTTTCTTCTTCAGTAAGCTCTTCATCATCTAATGTGCCCTCTACCCATTCTTGTAGATTAGCATATTGTTCAATGTGGGGGATTGGATGGTGCACATATCCTGAAAGCTTGTGTTTGATTCTTCTAAGGCTTATGAAGTGTTCAGGGTCATATGGTGCCCAAAAGAAGCTTTGTTTCAACATGAGCTCTTCCCTTAGCATATTGTCTGCATCCTTCCAGGCTTCTTCCCTTTTATTGAAAACAAAGGGACCCAATTGATATCTGATTTTAAGTTGCTTTCTTGTTTTTCCCATGAAAATGAGTCAATTCAACACTACTGAACTGCCTGAAATATTCTAAGGCAAAAAGTCTCATGGGGACATATCTTGGCAGTTTATAGGGAGGCAACTCGCACCCATAAATTCTGATCACTGTGTGGTTTTGGTAGAAGTACCAATCCCCAATGCTGTAGCCCTTTGAAAGATGTAGGATTCTTTGCATTTCAGCAGTGAGCCTACCAGGAGGAGTCATCATCAATAGGCAAGTGGCTGGGTAGATGAACATGTCAACAAACTCACAATATGTGTAGGAATAGAGGTGGACTTCATGGAAAACTGAGGTCCAGAAGATAACAGATCTTCTCTCTCCTTTTGAGTCCAGTCCCTTGAGAGGAACTTTGAAACTATCAGGGTGATAGTAGAGCAGCAGATGGTAAATGTAGGAAGTATACTTAAACACTCTTTCTCTCTCCATCATCATGAATTTCTCATGTATTTTGTTTGCTATGAAGGTGGCATAGTCATACATGATAGCAGGGGGTTGTCCTGGAGTGAACATGGTTAATAGTAGAAACACAATTTCATCCACAAATTCTCTTGTCTTGCAACCTAGAATGTAGGAAATCATATCTACCAGGAGCCTGCCTGTTTCATTGAATGAGACTTGATAATAGGGTGGAGGATGATCGGCCTGGCACTGTGGTTCCATAAATAATTGACCTACCCTTGATATTTCTGAACTAGAGAGCTTTGCACCCTTGTCAAGCAGAAGTTTCATTGTAAGAGGAACCAGAGGTTGAGGTGGCTCAAAGTTCAGCATTTCATTTATGGATTGAGGAGTGATGTAGAACAGCACAGACCCATCTGGAGTGAGGATTTCTCTCTGTGTGGGGTCATAGTTTGCATGAAACAGATGAATGAATTCAGGCAACACATTGACTGATGGGAGGTAGTAGATGGGCATACTAGATTGCCAGATTCCCAGGATATCAGTGTTATTCCTGTGATTGTTTCTGAAGTGACATACAATTTTGAGGTGGGATTGGAGGCCCATCATATCCTTGATCTGGAAGTCCCTGTCTGCCAAAGGTAGCCATTCTAAATCCATGTGTGGAGCATTCAAAGGAGCAATGTTGAGAGCCACTGGAGCTTCCATCTTTCGACTGTTTGTATTGTGATTGTAATCTAGGTGTATGCAGCAACAAGTAACAGGACTCAGGCTCTGAGGCTATTGTCAGAGGTATGGAGACTAATTTTTGTATCAAACTGACCTCACTGTATAAACTTATAGTTTAGACCAATTGTTGCAGAATCTGGAAGGGTCTTTTCAAATGAATTAGCTGGTTTGCAGGCTCTGTGAGTAGAATACAGTGGAAATTGGCTTGGATTCGACCGAAGGAGTGAAATTTTGCAGAGGGAGGTGGGAATTGAGGAATTCCCTTTAGAAAATAGGAGAAAAACATAAAAAACAGGGTGTTTGACAATTTTAGTTCAATATTTGGGTAGTTTAGGGGTCTCTGCTAGCGAAAATAGACTCGAAAAGTGTTCTTATGGAGAATTTGCAGAGGAGATAGGGTTGAATTTACGGGTTTGCTTTGAATCCACAGCTCAGATAGTGCATTCAAGGTGGTGAGTGATAGGCAGGAGCGCCTTTGGAGTTGAATTACAGGTTTTTAGGCAGATTTAACAGCGAATTATGGAAGAAACAGGGTTTTCAGGTGAAAATGGGTAAATACCCGTTTTTATGGCACAGAGGATAGCTAGCAGGGGTGCCTTGAGCTATGGAGCCGAGCTACGGAGCCGAATTCACAGGTTGGTGGACTGTGCATCTTCTGGAGGCGGGTTTGTCGTAAAAATCGCATTCACGTTGTCTGTGGGTGCATAATAGAAAATGAACAAAATAGTCGTTTTCACGACTTTTTATTGATTTTTGGACATTTTAGCGCTTTTGGCGCTTTTCAGGGATGACATCATCATGACGTATTTTTTTTCGCGTAGTGGGTACGGAGGATGACGTGGATGATGATGTGGCACATGACACGGTGGCGGGGTGGTGACGTCAGCGGATGATGTGGCGCAGGTACAGGGCAGTGGCGGGTGACGTGGATGCAACGTCACGCGGTGACACAGGTGGAAGGACAGAGCGGTAAGTGGTTTCCATCGGACCGCCTTTCGTACGGGGGCGGTAACTGTCAGAGGCAGCCCGATCCAATCAACAGGCAACAAGTTTCCCTGTGTACGACAGTGAAACCGTCGACCATCGGGTACTAACGTACCATCGTCGGGGCACGTCCGATATGGATTAGGACCGTCGGATCTGTGGGGGGCGATCTGACGGTGGACGAGAGGGTGATGTGACCGGGCTTTAGCAGAAGAGCCCGTACGATACACCCTAATTTTCTAAGGTTTCGGGCGGGTTTTGAACTTTGGTTATGGGTTTAATGTATGTTCGCGCCGAGGTTATGGTTATTCGTTTAACCAAATATCAAATGAAACCCAAGTAGAATGTATGCGCGTGGTTAATGCGGTATGGTTTGTGTGTGGGGGGGGGTAAGATAATTATTAATCTAACCAAATGTTAGATTAATCCCTAATGTTTTGGACGTGGAAGGGCTAATACCAAGGCCCCAAATGGACCTAGTATTCCCCTAACTTTGTATTGTATGGCTATAATGCCAAGGGGTGGGGATATTTATATTTTTGGGTTATTTATATATTTTTTGTGTAATAGGGATAGGTAAATGATTAAGGGAGCTAAATAATAGAGTTAGAGGTTAATATGAGTTTATGGATTGAAACTGAATGGATGAATGCTAAGTTTATAGAATGAAAACTTAGGCATAGGGAAGTGAAAGGAGTGTGGAATGATCATTTTTACACAAGAAATGTGGCTTCTTTCCACCAAGTAAACTCAGAGATCAACTGGGCATTTCATATAAAATGGATTGAAACTGGACTTATTGGGCAAATCCCAAGGTCCTTGAGAGGATGTTTAGTAAGTGATCTTTGGGGGAATGAAGGGGAATTAGTCATGCTTCCAAAGTTATGCAACCAAATAACTGCCATGGTACCAGTGTCATTGATGAGATGAGTCCTTCTTGACAAGACAAAAAGTAATTATGACCTTGCTTTTGCAACCTCAAACTACCTACTCAGCCTAATACACCTAACATTTTTTCGTCCTTTTGATTGGGTAAATTTGGACTAGCAAACCCTGATTTTCCTTCTTTTCTTTGACTGCCCTCCTATCTAAAACTATCCTTATTTCAACCAAGGGCTCAGATTGAGCAGTTGGGCCCTTTATTTCTCTACCTATCTACTCATCTGCCAAGCTTGAACTATTTGGACAGATATTCATTCTCTATTCTACAACAGCAAATTTAAATATGGAGTGGCCCAGGTTGAACTGTTTGGCCATCCATCAAGTGTGATAAGCAGCAGTGTATTCACATTGTGAACCTGCGAAGTAAGATAGCAGTGGCATTTTGGCTGGCCACTTTCTTGGTCTTTTAGTTTGGGGTTCATTTTTGAATTTTTTTCTGACCAAAACATTTTCTTGCCTTTTGATTATTTTTTTAAGGCATACCCTCTTTACATTTTTTTATTTTCTTTATCTGTATACAAAATATGGAACCTCTGCAGCATGCAAGGATGAACATATTTGGCACTTCCATAGTCAATCATGAAAAATGAAACCTATTGGTATAGGAACCTAACAACTCACACTCTGCACTTGAGGTTGTTCAACTCATGATTAAACTCTTCACCCTTGAATTACAAAATAATGATCCTCTTGCTCTTGCATTCGAAGTAAAATCTATAATGCATGATATCAAAGTCACTAAGGTTGAATTGGATATTCCTTTGATTTTTTTTTCAAGGCACTTTATCCTACTTACTCCAATTATCTTGAGTCATTGTAAGCAAATGGAAATCTCAAAGATATTACCTTTGACTCCCTTGTACAAAAATTTGCTGAAAGAGAGAAAGCTTTTGGGAAGAAGACAACCCCTAAATCTTCTGAAGAGTCTGTGTGCTTTGCTCATAAAGAAAATAATCTTGCCCAAGATTCTTCCAGAGGAAGAGGTGGTCTAAGAGTAAGAGGAAGATATTTCAATGGCAGGGGGGCTAGACACTCTCAAGGAGAAAAGTCAGATTTGCACTGCATATGCTGCAAAAGAGATGGATCACATGATGCCTCCACATGCAAGTTACCTTGGGACAAATTTGAGCAACAAAGAAACCAACCCAAAGGTAAAAGTAATGACAAAGACAAAGGTAAAGCACCTGAATCCGCTCACTATGTTGTGGCACAATGTAATAATGGAGTAAATGAAGACTTATTTAATGCTTCACTTGCTTCTTTGAAAAATGATTGGTTGCTTGATTAAGGAGCAACTTGCCACATGACTTTTAGAAGAGATTTTTTTGAAGAATTTATTGACAATGTTGATGGAACAGTATACTTTGCAGACCAATCAAAACTCAAGCCATCAGGGCTTGGCACAATCAGGCTTAAATTTCCTGGTCTTCCAGACTTTCTTCTGTATCATGTTCTATATCTCCCACAACTGAGGAGAAAATTGTTGTCTTTGGTCCACATCCGCCAGCAAGGTCACTCCATTCATATGTTTGATGGCAAGCTTGAGGTGAGAAAAGCATCTGACCACTCACTTTTCATGACGGGGATAGAAGAAGAAAGGCTTCTCAAGCTGCAGGGTACCTCTGCTCGTGCACAACATTTCTCATACAATTCTCATTATGAAGAAGGTATATTTCCATCAAGTTTATTATGGCATGCTAGATTTGGACACTTGAACATCTATGACAACTCCCGCTTGTTGAAGAAATGGTGTTACTTGGTTTTCCTCAATTCTAGGGATCCTTTAGCAATGTGATGCTTGCATCTTGAAAGCTAGCAAACATTTTTCATGATTACATTCAATGAGCACATAGAAAATTGAACTCATTCATTCGATTTGTGGTCCAATGCCTATTCTTCTACAATGGAAATAAATATATGATGACCTTTTTATATTGATGACTAACACCAGAATGTGTTTGGGTTTATTTTATTGAAGAACAAATCTGATGCTTTTCAAACATTCAAGAACTTTCATACATGGATTGAAAATGATGCACAATCTCATATTGGCTCTATTTGCACTGATAATTGAAAAGAATGCACTTCAAAATGAATTTGAAAACTATATTCGCCAACATGGGATCAAACATCAAACAAATGTGCCTTATAATCCCCAACAGAACGATGTAGCTGAAAGAATGAATAGGACAATCTTAAATATGGTATGCTCCATGTTGTTCTTCAAAAATGTAAAAATGAAGTTTTGGGTTGGTGCAATTCTATGTGCTGTATATATAAAGAATAGATGTCCATCTAATGTTATTAGAAAGAAGACTTCTTATGAAATGTGGTATGTGCACATTCCTTTGGTAAAGCATCTCAGGTCTTTAGTTCCACCTGTTATGCCTTGATACCAAAGGTACATAGAAACAAACTTGGTGCAAGAAGTTGTAAGTGTATCTTCCTAGTGCATTCAAACACCTCCAAAGCATACCGTATCTATGATGCAGTCAACAAAAAGTTTGTTGTATCTAGAGATGTAATCTTTCTTGAATCATCCAAAACTGACAATGTTGTTGAGCAGCAACTTGATCGCTTGGATAGATTCACAAATTCAAAATCATTTCAAGAATTTGATAATCAGATTCCACATCTTGAAGGGGGGATTCCTATACCAGATCAACTTGTGGAATCTTCTTCTGAAGCACTCTCTCCCCTACATGAAACTCCAACAATGAATGACACTTTGAGTGATGTGATTGATAGAATTGGGAGACTCAACCTTGATTCAGTCCCAACTCAATCAACGGAGTAGCCTGGACCATCTGAGCAAGGTCCCCCAAAGTCACTAACAAAGACACTTGAAAGTGTTTATCCTGATGAGGTTAGAAAGGCAGGAACTAGAACTTCAAACCGGAAAATGGAGGTGATGTAGATGACTCTGATTCACCTGTTGATATGGATATTTCTTATGATTGTGAATTGAATCTGTCTACAGATTTTGAACCAACTTCCTTCAAATAAGCTGCTATGATGAATGGAAAGAAGCAATGCAAAAGGAGTATGATGCTCTCATAAAGAACGACACTTGGAAGCTGGTTGATCCTCCATTTGGAACCAAACCAATTGGGTGCAAGTGGGTCTACAAGAACAAGTACAAAGCTGATGGCTCACTTGACAAGCACAAAGCTAGGCTTGTGGCAAAAGGTTTTGCACAGAAGGAGGGGTCGATTATGAGGAAACTTTTGCTCCCACAGCAAAATGGGCCACCATCCGGACACTCTTTGCACTGGCAGCTCAGAACGGTTGGAAAGTCCATCAAATGGATGTAAAAACTGCCTTCTTGAATGGAGATCTAAAAGAAAATGTTTTTATGTCCCACCCTGAAGGATTTGCTGTGAAAGGACATGAACATAAAGTATGCAAACTTGTGAAGTCCTTGTATGGCCTCAAACAAGCACCACGAGCCTGGTATGAAAAACTAACTTAGCATCTTCTGAAACTCAACTTCAATCATTTTGATCTTGATGATGCAACTTTATTTGTCAAGAAAGTTGGCAAAACAGTTGTATATCTTGTGGTATATGTAGATGATCTTTTAATGACAGGGAACAATGAAAGTTATATTGCATCCATAAAGAAATAATTAGGAAAAAGTTTTGAAATGACTGATTTGGGCTATGTTCATTACTATCTTGGCATTGAAGTAACCCAACATCCAAAATCCATATTTCTTTCTCAAAAGAAATACATTGGAGATTTGTTAAACAAGTTTGGCATGACTGAATGCAATCCTATGACTACTCCAATGGAACAAAACTTAAAGCTCACATCCATTGAAGGAAAAGAATTTGAGGATGCAACAAAGTATAGATAGCTTGTAGGAAGTCTCAACTACCTAACTACTACCAAACTAGACATTTCATTTGATGTTGAAATCCTCTCCAGATTTATGCAAAAACCTTGTGAGGGACATTGGTCTGCTGCAAAAAGAGTTATAAAGTACTTGAAGGGAACTCAAGACTTTGGAATCAAGTATACACAGGTGGGCGACTTCAACTTGATTGGATACTCTCATTCAGACTTCGATGGAGACAAAGAAACTAGGGTATCTACTTCAGGTTATGCTATGAGTCTTGGATGAGGAGCTGTCTCCTGGAGATCACACAAACAATCAATTCCAGCAAATTCCACAAAAGATGCAAAATATGTGGCAGCAGCTGAGGCAACAAAAGAAATTGTGTGGCTTAGGAAAATTCTTGAAGATTTGCAAGTAAAACAAATGCAATCGACTCCACTCATGATTGATAATACCTCTACAATAAAGTTGGCAAAGAACCCAGAGTTCCATGATCAAACAAAGCACATCAATACTAAATATCATCTATTCGACATCATGTTGAGGCCAAAACAATCCATCTCCGCCATTGTTCCACTAATGAGCAAATTGCAGACATGTTCACCAAAGCACTTGGAAGAGAAAAGCTTGAAAGATTCAGAACGATGCTTGGACCCTTCAGATTAGGGGGGGAATGTTGACCCCTAATCATAGGGATTGGGTGAACAGTTGTAATTAATGTAAATAAATAATAAAGAAGATATAGAGTCATCGGGAGATGAACCGAACAATCACTCCCTCTTGTATATAATAATGAACAACCTGAATGAATAATATAGAGTTTTGATTTGAGGAGTTAACTCCTGGTTTGACAGATATTTTGGAACTAACTATCCAAGTTTAGAAAAAGGGAACAAACACTAATCCAAATAGTATCACGATTTAGACAAGTCCAAATCCAATTGAAGTGAAGACATACTCCAATGTTGTAGTACAAATGAAAAAAGTTCCAAGTGAAGATATCATAATCAACTCAACAACATCAATACCTGGAGTAAATAAATAAATCATCACAAGCTTGATAAGTGAAAATAAAGTCACAAGAACTCCTTATTGGTACCCAACTCATAAGAGTGGACATCTCAACTAGTTAGTCTATCCAGATCACTCTAAACGAAAACAATTGATCAACGTTCCAAAGAATACTGATACCAGTACCATTAAGTCTCATGGTAGTATTTCATATTGGAAGGTCTATAAGCGTAAGGTTCCATGGAATATTGAATTAGCATGGTTAGATCATTCTACAGTGCGACAAGTCTGTACCACACTCAAAAGTTCATGTCGTCATGTGTAATCGAAGATCAAAGTTCTGAGAATAAAAGAGACGCGAAGACATTATGAAACAAAAAAGTATATGAATCCTTTCATCAATAAACTTTGAGGACAAATCTTTTCTAATGGAGAAGACAATGTTATGAACATAAATATATAATTAATAATTAATGATAATTAGTATATTGAATAGACATGTCTTAAAAGGACAGGACTATTCGTGAATGGGAACCTTGTCCAGTATAAAAACAGAGCCCTCATTTGTAAGAAAAATATATTAATTGTACATTCAAACATTCTTATATAAATATATTGCTTGTCCTATGATGGATATTCTCATATTCAAGATATTCTGAATATTCCTCTTTATACAAACATTGTTGGTTACATTATACTTGTAGAAATAGTTTTGAAACTTAGTGATAAACAATATGTTTATCCAAATAAGAATTTCATCCTTTATTCATTGCATCAATCTCTAAGGTGTTATAGTCATTGCTTCTGGCATACTCTTGATTTAGATACCGATCTTACTATTTCTGCTACATGCTAAGGTTTTACCCTTTTTACCCTTCTAATATTTTATTCCAATATTCTCTTGTAAGCTAAAGATATCACTAAGAAAATATCATGTCTACCCAATTCGAAAGTACGATTGAAAAGCACTATTTATAATTTTAGAGGCATCACTTTCTTTGCAACTTTTTTGTTTCACACTTTCCTCATCAATTGGGAAGCTATTTCCATACGACATTGCTTCCAAAGCTCGCATCAACTTTTGATATGTCCCATGAAAAATTTATTGATATAAATTATGGATAAATATCACCCTTTTTATGAATGGCATGGAAATCTTATGCTTGCTATTTGTAATATGATTCCATGCTAATAACTTTTCTTTTGCATATGTTAAACCAAAATAGCTGGTACATTTGACTATTACAAAAACACGGTTATTGGGATGCTCCTGAATCATTTTTTTTCTAGCCTTTGTAAAATATTTCCCCCAATTACATTATATTGGTAGTCAAAACAATTTGGTTGATCAAATGCATCCCTACTAAGAACTCTCAACGGGTCAACAACAACTAGGTAATCTACCACATGTCCATATGGATTTTACCTCATCAATGTTTTCAAGTTGTGGATATGCAAGTGGTGTGGCTTTATGATTTAACATTTTTCTTGACATTTTGTGGGTCCAGAAAGGTGTTTCACATTCAACTAAAGTTATAGCAATTTTCAATTAAAATTTTCCTCAAATTATTTTGAATAGTGTTATGTTTTGTATTGATAACATGATCCTATATATCAATACCCTATGCTAGATTTCCTTGTTACCTACAAAAATTTCACTGTGATATTCAAAGCGAATCATGACTTCTTCATCAACAACATTAGTTGACATCCCAATTTTTCTCCTTGGAAAATTTGTAATTAAAATCATTATATTCTATGCTTGAATATTTTTATTTTATGTTATTACTGATCACAAAGAGGTAGATATACCATGGTGTTATAAGCATTGTAAATATTTGTACTTTTGAAATTGATCAAATGAAGATGACCAAGAATAACAAATATGAATGCCTATAGGGGCTATGATACCACAATGATTAACATTAAGGGGGTTTAAGCGATTTTTTTATTATTCTTCCTGTCTAGCCTACCTTATTAGCGTCACTTTATTTAATCTATGGGTAGTGGAGAAAACCGATGCTTAGAGTTAAGCAATCATTCCTACACTTTGGCAAGGTGTCCCACATATATTCTTGGAACAAGACGTAGAGAGGGAATTTCTAGCTGGGGGGAATACCTGATAAATTCGAAAAGAGAGAGAAGCTAAGAGAAAGGGAAGAAGAAGAGGAGATTTAGCTAGAAAACTAGTAGGAAATACAATACCAAGATGTTATAGATTGAACTAGCCATGAAATTATACACTATTTATTATTGAAATAGACATGAACCACGAAATATACGAGGAAGTTTTGTGACATCAGTTGGAACTTTCTATTCCTTTACTTAAGCACTAATAGGAGAGACTTCCAAGGGATTGATAATTATAGAAGGAATTCCTCTTGTGTTGAGAGAGGTAGGTAATTGTTTTATCTTTTGCAAAACTTGGTAGTGGAAGTTTTCCTGGTTGAATTCCTCATAAAATAAACTTAGAACCATCATTCCTACTTTGCCTTGGTGGTATCATCGCTTGGCTAATAGGTAGATTTCTACAATGAAGTAGTTACTACTGGGTGGAAATCGATCAGTTTTCTTGGTTTTGTTGATCATCTTTGCCACATTCAAAGAGGTTTCAACTTCTATTTCTAATACTTCATTACATTATTTTTTTTCTTAATTCTAAATATGATATGGGTAAACAAGTAGAAAATTATTGCGTCATTTAAACTATTAAATCTGTAATTCTTATTACATGCTATTAGGGAGAATGTATATTGCATAACTCCGAATTTTCTTCTTTGTATCATCTGTTTAATTGAGGAAGTGGAATGAATATTTGAATATGCCGTTAAAATGTTCTTCTCTTTTCTAGTATGAGATCTCTTTTAAAAACTAGGCAATCTCATTCTCGACAGTTTCCCAAGATACAAAGTTTTGTGTTCCATTCAAATATATTTGATGATAATACTATCTAAAATCTCATTTACTCATCATTTTATAAAATTGCAAGACTATTTTACCCCATAAGAATGTTTTCACAGAACATGTATGAGTTCTAGATTAAATTCTTCTTTTCCATGAATTTATGTCTACTAGAAACTAGGAAAATACTAAGAGGGGGGTGAATCAATATTTTAACCCAAAAAAATTTCCTTGTTCGTAAGAGTACTTAGAAACATAGTGATAAACAATAGCACACCAACCTCATAAAATTTGGACACAAGATATTAATGTGGAAACCCAATTGGAAAAACCACAAATTCGTTTTTATTATGATGCAAAATAGATATCCAACTTCAAATTATAACACTTTTTGTGTAGGCTAAAGCCTACTAAAGCGTTCAACCTTCTCTCTCTCTACAAGCACCAACTTATGGATTTTTTAGGCACCAACTAGAAGGAAGCACCAACTCCCTGTTTGTTAACACCAACTCCCTATTGTGCAATCACCTACCTACACAACCCTTCAGATCCCTCTTTCATATAATTTTCAAATTCTTATAAAAACGGCTTCTTTATCACACATTCGTAGATAAATTTTCTATTCTACTCACTCAATCACCCATTTGCTGCTCTTTCTCAAGATAATGACTTCTTAGGTACATTCTCTATAATGTTGTTGTCGTTTATATAGATATAGAGCTGCTTTTATACTAAGGTAATTTACTAATTTTTGGTTTATCAATTAATTTCACTTCATCTATGTTCTAGATTTAACTGTTGTTCATACTACTGTTCAACTAATTAGATTTTATTTTCTGACTATTTATCTCTATTTAAATTTCAAGAGTTATTCTCAGTTTAACTTTGCATTATTGATGTTTCATACTGTTCATACACGTTGTTCTAATTTATAGTGTATCAACCTATTTTAATTTTGGCATTGGAAAACCAAGTTTACAAATAGTGTTGCACCCTTAAACTTCATTTTTCTTCCAAATGAGACCACATCCTCAAAACTACAAGTTTAATTGTTAGAGGTTAGTGGAGCTCGTTGTCATTGGAAAATGTAACTATGTTCAGTCTTCATAATTATTCTTGTACTTGTATCTATGTATATTTATTGTAATAAGAAAAGAGAAGAAAAAGAAAATTCTCATTATAATTATTTTTCTAGTCAAAATCATGTTCTTCATGCTTCTATGGTTTATTGAGTCAAGAAGAAATTTTTTCATGTGTCAAAGTCCAATTTGGACATTTTGTAATAAAAGAAAAATATTATTCTTGAGTCAGAAAGAGTCATTTTGTCCCACAAGACCGAGTCGGCCCTGCCTTGTCAAGTCGACCTTGAAGAGGTCCAATTCGACCTCCTAGATGGCTATGAAAGGAAGAGACTTCATCGTTGTTTTCATGCTTACACTCATAAGTTCGATATTTGAGAAAGGAAGAAGAAAACGAAGTGTGAAGTCCAAGGAAGAGGGAGAATTACAAGAAAGAAGAAGAATTTGAGTTTTTGCATGTTTTGGTTCACATGTGCGAAGTTACTGGGTTATTCTGCAAAACTACAAGCCAAAATTTTGTTGTTGCGAAGTTGTGGGAGCAGCTCTGTTCTTTAAAATTGTCAGGACAACTGTGCAAAGGTGTTGGGGAAAAGTTGCAGGTACAAATTATTGTCTTGAAGAGGCCTGACCATCTCTGATTCTTGTTGCCTTGACTTGATTGGAGATCCGAAGGAGGGTTGAGTTGGTTGCTTGTGGATGTATTGGTCTTGGGTCTTGGATGTCTCACTTTGATATGATTTTATAAGAAGAGAAGTTGTCAGGGTTTTCCCCCTGTTGTCTCTTTTTATAGCACCTACAACACAGTGCTTTAGGGGATATAGAAAGCTTCCTAGAGCCAACCTCTGGGTTGATTGTAGTCCAGTACCTAGGACATATTAGATAGAGGAGTGCTTTGGAATATTATTAGTGGGGGATTTTTGTTGCACTCTAATTATCACATAGTTTGAAAAGATAAAAGGGGGTTTGATTCAATATGCCCTCATCAAGGTTAACCCAACAAATACATGGATCCAAATGCACAACGGGTAAATCGGGTCAATCTCAAAGAGAAATGTCTTGTTCTAGTGGTCGACAAATTATGATAAGCAACTTAATATTGGAGTTGTAGTAAAAGTGAAGAGGAGGAGAGAAAGAAAGGAAATAGATGCATAGGGATGTAAACAAGACATAATCCTAAGTAGAAATGCTCCGATAGAAGTATGGAAGACTGAAGAGGTGGAATGATAGGAACTGTGGAGTGCTAATTAAGGTTTCATACACCATACCTCATGGACACACTTGTCACTGGTCAACATACGTAAATCTATGCTCATAAAGGTACATAAGTAAATCTTTAATTAACACAGGGACCATTACTGCTCGATAGCATACATATAACCATGAGAGAAAGAAACCAACAACTTCATTACACAATTTGTGTAGAAGAGAGACATACCTGAAATGAAATACAAAGAGGAAAACATATTGATTACAACTCTGATAGGAATCACCAAAGAGTTTCATTAATCCTTCAAAATGAGTCCAAACACTAGTCCATTTACATTCAACAATGTATCGCTCATGAACAGGAAAATAGAACCAAAAGTATAATCACAGAATTTGAACCCCTCGGGTGCAGAATTTCAGAACCTATTCTAAGTGTTTCTTCCCCCTATTTATACATAGGGGGGACTTTGGAAAAAAATTACAAAATATCATGGCCTGAGCTCTAGTTGTCTAATAGACTAGCTGTCTCGACATGCAAAGGCTGTTGCCCAAAATGATTCATATCAGATTTGATTCCATTCTTGAAAATATAGAAATTACAGGGAAAATAAGAAAAAGGAAAACAAAATGATGATGGGAGGGAAATACCTCCCTGCCACCTTGTGATGGCCTCTGCTTAGGTCATGTCTCTCCCTCAGTACACCTTTCCCATTGATTGATTGGTTCCTGTCACTTTCGCATTAACTGTCTGGTTGCACCACTCTCTAAAGTCGGTAGTGATCAACTGTGTTGGCTTGCCATAGAGAAGAAGTGGAGATTGGCCTTACATTCCTGCATTGTATGACTGAGTGGAGCTCCATGCTGAACCATTAAATATTCCTGACACCCATACCTCCATTTAATACCTTGGCTGCTGACCCATTACATATTTAAATATTTATACCATGCTATCGAAACATTACTATATTGGGAATTTTAAACTTGACAGGCTTTGCAAAACAACGAACCCTGATTTACTTTGACCCTTTTTGCTTCGAGCCCTTCTTGCATTATTTCACGTAAGAACAAGGGTTGTGACCATCAACTTACTCTTCCGGGGTTGGATTTTATTCACTGTTTGAGGGCTATTTTCTTGTGTTAACTGCTTAGCGCCTTAACTCTTACGACCACGTGCCCTATATCGGAGCTCCTCCCTATCGAAGGTTTCCAGTAGAGGTTTTTATATTGGAGTCGTGACATGATTGCAATCTCCGATTGCAATAGCCCTTTGGTACTCAGCTTCCAACTTCGCCTTTGGTCCCTCATGCCATTTGTGACCATGGGGCTAGTCCCAACATCGGAGCCCCCTTTTCAGAACTTTTTAAAGTGGCAAATGTTACAAAACACTGATATCCCACAACCGATGATTGTGACCTCCAATTGTGACGTCATATGCCACATGGAATATTGTGAGTGGTGACACGTGTCACCCTGTTTTCCCCCTTAGGACCCCTGAAAATGCCAGATTTGTAAGCCACGTGTCCATCGTACTACCACGTCAAGATGACATTAGCCACCAAGTGGCCCTTGTCGAAACCAATCTCATTGCACCATGCGTCCAATTGGAGGAGAGAGAAAAGGCCCCCTTGCTCTTGGTTTTTCACTAATTTCTTCTGTTTCATTCTTTGGGGCATTCCCAGTGCTTTAATACTAGAGGCTCAAATCCAGGGAATCTTAATCGTAATCAGAACTTTGAAAGGGTGTCATCTATTTTATCGCTGATTGCGATGCGCTAATCTCCGATTTCTCTAATACGTGGGACCGCCAAAGTGTGACACCGCCAATACTGCAGGACCTCAGATATGCGGGATCGCTAATCATGTATAGGTGATTTGATTCTGTTGTACCATCTGCTACACCTTAGGATCTCTGATCGTTGATATGCGCTTTTACTTTAAGGTATCTTCTCCTTGGCTTCCAGTGTTCAAGGGTAACTTCAATCTGCTATAACTTCTGAATCTAGGGTCCATTTGAGGAGTTCCATATACCGTTGGAAAGATAACTATGAGAACTATACATTGGAGGGTGTATGATTTAGCTTTGTGGGATGATGTGGCTTGGTATATGGCTACAAAATCTCTTGTTCTTTTGTACTTTGGTTAGTTGAAAACAAATTTTGCAGCGAGTGACAACATTGGGTCCAACTAGGGATAGTGCCTTGCTGGAAAGGTGCAGAGAACCTGCATACCAGTAGCCTTTACCATTGGGCATGGAATCAAAAATTATAATGTACTTATACAACCAGAAAATCACCATGGAACTTTATTTGCAGAGAGTCCTTTCCTCATCAAACTAAAATGCAGAAAAGTAAATTCTAACAACTGGAAATTAAATGCCCAGTTACTAAGACTATTTATGTACAACACCTACTTATGTATTGGGCATCAATTCACCCAAGTTAGGTCCACCTTCCAATGACACTAGCCTAGCATCAGAGTACTAGACCTTATGTCTCCATGCTACTGAAATTTAAAAATCAAAACAAGCATGCACCATGAAAAGTCTTCAAACAAAAAACCTGATACATCCTCTAGAAACAACCTCTGCTACTGATCTAATAATGTGCTCATGTAATCAACTACAGGGTCATAGAACTAAAAAGAAAAATTTACAGCTGCCTTATTTTCATGAAAATTCTGCTAATTAGTATCTTATTGGTGAGGGCAACCACAAATACTGTTCAACTCCTCAGCCTTAGATTTTTCAAGAAAATCTTGTTGCTGATCTTTTGCTACCCATTTGTCAATAGACCAATCCTCTTGGAAATATGAAATAGAATCTTCATTTTCTAAACTGTAAGAATCATAGATTGGAGAGTCTACTGAGAATTCCTGGCAAGAACCTTTTTTGCAACAGGTAGTCACAAACACTGCTTGGTCCTCCAACTTTGGGCTCTTCTTGAAAAAATTGTTGCTAGGAGATTGCTCCCCACTTGCTGGTAAACAACTCCCTTCAAACATTTGAAACCATCTCATCCTCCTCTAAATAATATGAATCATAAATTGAAGGAGGTTCTTGAACTTGTTCTCCAGGTGAAGGATGTAAATAGTGGACTGGAGCCTCTTTGTTGACCTCCTGTTAGGCCTCCTCTTCTTGTACAACTTCCCACAATTGAGACTGTTTTGATTATGTGACACTTGATTCTCCATCAGAGTCATACACATCATAAGAAGGAGAATCATAAACTTCACCTGAATAAGATTTCAGAGGGTTTGTTTGTAGCTCTATAATGTCTCCTTCTTTTCTTTATTTATCGTTGGGTGATGCTTCTTGATGTGAGTAGATATCTTCTTGGAATAGAGTCTCACAAACATCTTCAGCAAGGTCATTAACCTTAGGAATATTTTCATCATTATAATATGCACAACAATCTTTAAACAGACCATCCAGAGGATATAATCTTCTGTAAAAATGATTGAATGCTATTTCAAAGATCTTTAAGAAAGATATGATACCACAAGGCATTGCTCTGTACCAAACTCTAGCATATACATCTGAAGAATACATGAACAATTTCATTTTCACATCTTCAAAAACAATATCCTTTTGTTCCATGCATTCATGAAAATATTTGAGGTGCTGGTCTGGTCTTCTCTCTGTGTTACCACTGAATGTAGGCAAATAGGTATTCCATTAATGAAATGAAGGGACATGATTGGGTTAACCAGCAAGAGAATAAAAATCCAGTGGAGCAAATTTGTTGGCCAAGAATGCAGGAATGACCATTTTGAAAAACTTCTCTGGGTGAGTAATCTCAAGTTCAAATGCAGGAGGAGTTTTCTGTTGTTTAACATCAGAGCGAGTATGAGGATGCTTGAAAGTTGGGATGATCAAATAGAGATATGGACAATGGAGTCACCAAGATGCTTAGATAAAAATATGGACAATGGAGTCGCCAGGATGTTTACCATAAAATTGAAACAGTCGAGTTTCCAAGGTGAGAGATCTTCAACCACACTTCCCTTACTGTTATATGGGAATAGTGTCCACACAGATGCTGCTATTCCCACTAAGATGGGTGGCTATCTTAGAAACAAACAATAAAAGTCTACTATTGATTCCTTTTATGAAAATAGATGAGAGGAGAACTAAGAGGGCCAACCTGAGTCTTGCGCTCGATTCCCTCTCCTTCTTGATAGAGTTTTGTTGCTCGCTCTTTGTCTGCTCAGCTTCAAAAGGACCTGCAGAATCACGGAAACATACTACTATGCAAGAAACAAGGATCCAAATTCACAAATAATGCAGGATCAGATGTACATTAACCATATACAAGCATATATAAACAAGTACACCAAGATATGGAAGGAAACAAGAATAGATTTATTCAGATAAAAGTAGCAAGAGGATTACAACCATGAGCAGCTCTGACCCAGCATCATCCTCCAGCTAAGAAGCCCTTCTTTCACCTCAAGCAAAGCAAAATCACCCAATACTGTGAATGTACACCAAAATACCAACAACACTTCTCTATAGATTACAAAATTCCAGCCTCTGGATCTCTGTGATGAGGGATCCATTTATAGATGATTACAGAGAGGTGAGTCATCTTTTGGGATCTTGATTAGTGTCTTCTCTCTGATAGTTCTTGCTTCCACTTGGAGAATGAAGATCTCTTACTCATCCCTGGTCGAACATGGAGTGGCAAGTGTCAGAGGGGAAGCTTCTGGAAGATTCCATGATCTTCCACCTCGCATTTTTGTCCCTACCATTGGTCCATTCCTGACCATCACACCCTACAGAGGAGCAAAATAGTATGCATTGCACCCTGTACATTGGGAAGGTGATATGCATCGCACCCTCTACATTGAGCTTTCAGTATGGTCCAGTTTTGACCATTTATGAGCAGTTTTCATTGGAGAACTTCTGGGAGATGATGTAATCAGTTGACCTTGTTCCTTTAGGCAGTGAAGCAACACTTTTAGGGACTTAGGAGCCCTCATGGACATTTTTTATTGGGGTTGAAGTGCCCAAAAATGTCTATAACAGTTGCCCCCTAAAGCATGAGGTTGTTAATCTTTTTTGATGTCGGGTGAAATGCTTTACTATGAGGATCCAAAGTTTTTCCGAGCTGGTAGGTGACCTGTAATAAGATACAATACAATACATCATTTTGACAACATTTTTTCATGATATAGTTGAGGCGGGCATTCCCATGCTCATCTTTATAAATTCATTTTTCATGTACATAGGACAGATGATCGTCTGTGTGACAGACTAATGATATGGACACATCATCCTTTTATTTGGATGATCATCTATTCGGCAATGATGTACACTGGATGTTTTTATATTCCTGAATATATCGAAACCTGAATGGATGAAACTAGATCTGAGGTCTTCAAAACTCGTTCAATCTTCACTCGGAGTACAATTCGATCCATGTGAAAAAATGTCCTGGAGTCGAACATGGAAAGACATTGCCTAATTACCAACCAATGATGTAATCTTTTAATGGGCGTGAGAGGAATCACCAATAATGACAATGACCCTCAAGGTACTATAGTACAATTCACGTGGTGTGAAAAGGGACTTGGCATCGGACACCACGAAAAATCTCTCAGTCGAAGGCCATTGATGTAAACCTGTCGCCAAAAGTGAGAAACTTGCCATTGAGGCATGCAAGCTTCAAAGTACTGAAAGGGTTGTTGCTAAGTCAAATTTTTAGATAATGAGTTGATGTCGACAAGAAGCGACCTGTCGTAGGAGGGCCTTAATGAATCCCACATCAATGACATGGAACGAAGCAAATGATTTTGGAGGTGAAAACAAACTGACGATATAGGGTTCAGGGTGGCGGTCATGAAGGAATGAAGCATGAATGTATTGCAGTAGGTGAGACACAGGTGAATTTTATGAATGACTTCTCTTGAACATATCGGCGACACTGACGATGGATTGGTAGTGTTAACCCCAAAGATCGATGGCGTGACGGACCAATGGTGAAGACCAGTGAACGGAACAACCCAACCCGGCATGGATGCAGAAGGAAAGTGTCATGTTCAAGAGCGACTTGCTACCAATAAAGTTTCTTCTTGTTTTCTTCCCAATTTTCCCCAATCATTGTTGACCAGTACCTCTTTATTTTTGTCAAGCTTGAGGAGTATAACATATGCTTGTTCTATAATCCACCATTCGGGCAAACCTGTCACTATATTTTAGCGAGCCTAGTGACAGTGAAACTCGTTCTCATCCATTTGGACGAGTTTGTCGCTATTCAGTTTTAACGAGTTTAACGACAAAGATAATTCGTTCTCTTTCAATTTTAGAGTCTGAAAGAAATGGAAATAAGACTCTGAAGATTCTTTTTCGTTGTATAATCCCTTAAGTCCAAAAAAGTGTAAAATAATACAAGAGGGATGAATTTTCTATAGTTTTAACGAGCCGAACAAGACAAGCGCTCGATCTTTTTGTGTAATAATCCCTCCGGTCCAAAAATATTAAAATTGAGATGAGGGATAGCACTTCTGATGCCTTTTAACGAGCCAGAGAGGCCAGTTGCTCGGCAATATTTTCATATTTTATGAGTCAGGTGAAAAGAGCTTAAAGAAGACTTGTTTTCGAGGAACGAGTGATGGTTTCGAGTAGCAGCTGATTCCAGGTAAGGTTTGGAGTTTTCCAATCACGACAGTGTTACAAGGATGGCTAGCAGAATCACTCTTCGCAGATGTTCCTCGAAGGGGTAAACAATCATATGGGGATGAATGATCGGCTAAAAACAGAGTGGAGGTGATGGCGAGAACACGACCAAGGCTCAAAAGCTGGCGATAAGGCATTCACAATGGTTATTTAGTGGTTCATTTTTTAATGAGCTTAAACATTGGGGGAAACACTTGCTCATAACTTATTTTTAATTTTTAACGAGCTTGAACTATGTGCTAAAACTGCTCGTGGAGAGTTTATTTTTTAACGAGCTTGAATTCTGAAACAACATTGCTCGCAAGTCGTATGATAAGAATGTCTCATTCAAGATGCCATTTTTTATGGAGCTTGCACCTTTTGAAGCTTTGCCCCGAATCCTTTCTTTATGCAAGTTAGGAAACGACTAGCCTCACGGGTTTAAAGGGTTAGAAGTCATAAAAATTTTAAAAATAAATAGATGCTCTTCACTTGCATGTAGAAAGGTTTGCATGCCCCGAGGTATAGAGAAAAATTTCTAGGTTACCAAGAAAGTTTCATCCGCGTAGCAGCTAAAATGCTTTCTTGGCGATGTCTATCGAAACAGACAAACGGGAGTGGTGTGACCGCATGCCACTCAGCATAACCTTAACGAAGGTACCTTAATCCAGTCTGTTCCCATTTTCCTATGAGGACAGGTTCGCTAGACTAGTCATATATCCCTCGCAGAAATCCACTCTATACCCAAGGTTTTCCTGCTGAAACAGACCAGGGTGTATGCCCCTTGGGTTTCAGTCACATCTTCCTGAATCACTCGCGCTCATTAGGTAGAAAGACTGGAGATCGATGAGACATTTCTTGCGTGAAAAGACCATTTAGGGACGACACTTAACTATTTGCGATGTGTGATCCAGGGAATTCCATTTGGTCCATGAGCTTGACCATTCTGCCTTCGTGCGGAAAACACATTACTCTAAACAGTGAGGAGACGATGGCTCCCATGAAATAAATATAGTCGCGTCCAAGGAGTGGATTATAATCTAAAGGTCCTTGGACTACCATAACGTTCATGTGAATAGTTTTCCTTCTCAAAGTTATGGGCATATTTGGAAGGATCCCTGAAGGTCGACTGGTTCCCTTGTCGAAGCCTATTAGATTTCTCATTTCAGGCAAAAGCGATGGCAAACCAAGCGCTTTCCAGGTAGTTGAGGAAAGGATACTCACAGAAGCCCCTTCATCAATGATGGGACCAACCATGACCATTCTATAAGCTTGTACAATGATTCTAAATGGTACACTGGCTGGTAAACGGGGTCTGCCTAGTAGATTCTAGTCGAGGGAAACAAATAGGTTGCTTGGTGGTGGGACCAAATAGGCAGCCGGATATGACTCTGATGAACTTCCTTCCTACAGTAAAGGAACGAGAGGACTGCCCCCAAGCTCAACGAAGTTGGTGTTGATGAAAATAATTTGAACGGTGTCATTCTCTTTCTCTTTAGTGATGGTATCATTTGCAGATGAACACTCTGAAGGCAAGACCGGTTCAACTGCCATATCGACCCTTTGACTTTCATCTGATATGGATTCAGAGGGTTCATTTTCAATGATAGGTGCTTCGGCTGACCACAATGATGGGCCAACTACATTTTCAACCGGTGGAGGGCTCGGCAAGAGTTTTTGATATCCAGGAGGAAGTCGTAGCGGTGAAACCGGATGATTATCCAAAACTCTCTTAGCCTCTTCAAGGAAGGGACAGCGGTGGACGGCATGATCACCTTCACACAACTTACAAGGAAGTTTAGGATTCCTTCTTTTTAAGAAAGTTATGTGCAAAACTAAATTACTTTTAAAGCGACTGTACTCAACAAAATTCTTTTTCAAAACGAAGTGAAAGCAAGAGAGACACTTTACGATTTTGAAATGGAAATTGCTTTTTGACACTTTAAAACTAGTAATTCAAATCCTATGAAATAGTAACTGTATAATCGACTATCTAAAACAATGGAATTGCTTTCTAAAACTGAAAACAACAGCTACTACACTTTCAGATCTAGAGACGACAGTTCGACTATGCTACTTTTTGCAAAAGAGAACTAAAACGATGCACAATACATAAAAAAATTTATAGTTCTTTGCACTAAGGAGGCAGAATAATGCAAGAGAAGGGGGTTTTCAAAGAAGTACACTAACTACAGACAAAAAAACTCATGAATAAGACTGAAAACAGTGAGAAAAATCCACAGTCGGAGGGTAAAGTCAATCCTCCCTGACCATCGCACCTGTTACACAGTGAACTCAATATGCAGTGCACCTACTCCATTCGGGAAGTGCGATGCATACAAGATGCCTTGAAGGCAGGGTGCGATGGTAGCAGTGTGAGACTTTGAACGAGATTTCACTCACAGTTTTCAATCTAGTTCAGGTGTTTAGACCGAATAAGTAGAGATTAGTGTATGTAAAACACAGGGGTGATCTAAGAGGTTACTAGAGCCACCACTTAGGGAAATTAGATTGCTTGCAGATCTATTGTTTAATTCATAAATAAAACACAGATATTGACTGAAGCAACATAGATCTACTTTGCATTTGTATGAAAAATGCAGTTTGAAGGCTAGCTGGCTTGACTTCAGGCTCCATCTGTATGTTTATAAAAGAAACAAGGATAGATAGGCTAACAAGTAATCTAGTCGCTCCCTAGCGGAGTCGCCATTTT